>JAJPUD010004370.1:176219-191318 GCA_023553655.1 Myrmecobius fasciatus
CTCTCTTTCTCTCTCTCTCTCTCTCTCTCTCTCTCTCTCTCTCTCTCTCTCTCTCTCTCTCTCTCTCTCTCTCCATTACTGTCTATTGCCACTGTCTTTCCTCTACAATTGCTTATCATTTAAGCTGAACAGTATACATCTTTTATGTACATAACTTTTTGAATACTGTTTCCCTCATTAGAATGTAAGTTCTTCAAGGGCAGGGAATAAGTTTTTCCTATTTATTTATTTAGCATCCGGCATAGTATCTGGCACATAGTATTTTTATTGTTCTTCAGTCATGTCTGACTCTTTGTGCCTTTATGACCCCATTTGGAGTTTTCTTGGCAATAAATACTGGTGTAATTTACCATTTTCTTCTCTAGTTCATTTTGTAGAAGAAGAAACCAAGGCAAACAGGATTAAATGACTTACCCAGAGTTCCATAGTTAGTTAAGTATCTGAGACTATATTTGAATTCAGGTCATCTTAACTCCAGGCCTTCCTCTCTATCCCCTGTACCACAGAGTTGCCCATAGCAATCACTTACAATTTGTTGACTGACTGATGGATAATGAAAAACAAGAATAAGGACTCTTACTTACTGACCAATACTCCCAATTCATCCCTGGCTCTCTTATACTAAGCAAAGAGTCTGTCTTTTAAGGCATTCTTGCCATAGTCGTGAGGCAATCTGAGGGACAAAGGATGGATATACTGGGGAAGAGGATGATTTTTCTTTGTACAGCTGCTGATGCCAGAATAGGCTTAGTATCAAAGGAAAAAGGTTGGGAGCTTCCACAGTTTATAGGATACCAACAGTTGAAGGAGAAGAATAGGGATATAGTGTGTTTATTATAGAAACAATCCCCCCTGCCATTTTTATGCTACTATGAATAGAAGGGAATGTGATTCTTTTTCTCACCCTCTGATTGGATGATCATATCTACTACTTCCCCTCAAAAAGACAGAGGACATTTTAGAGATAACTATTCTACAGAAGATGTAATAAGGGCTTGAATTAAGGTGGTTGTAGTGAGAGTAAAAAAGAGTCAGATATGGGAGATAGCTTTTCTTTTTTATTTTAATAGTATTTTGTTCTTCTAATTACATGTAAACATAGTTTTCAACATTCTTTTTTGTAGGATTTTGAGTTCCAAATTTTTCCCCCTCTCTCTGTTATCTCCTTCCTCCCCAAGACAGCAAGCAATCTGATACATATTATATATGTACAATCATTTTGAACATATTTCCATATTAGTCATAATATGAACAAAAGGGAAAATCATGAGGAAAAAAAGCAAACAAAAAAAAGAAAAAGAAAAATCATATGCTTTGATCTGTATTTAGTCTCCAGAGTTCTCTCTGGAAATAGCTTAAAGGTAAAATCAATAACACTTGGCAATTTTTGGATATAGAAGCAGAGTTAACTAGATAGTTCAATGGCTAGGGTGCCAGACCTAGAGCCAGGAAGATCTGACTTTGAATCTCACCTCAGACATTTATTAACTGTGTTTTACTAGGCAAGTTAACTTCTCTCTGCCTTGGTTTCTTCATATATAAAATGGGGACAGGACAATAGATAATATTTGTAAAATTATCAACAAACCTTAAAACACTATATAAATATTAGTTATCATTAGGAGGGTGAGAAACAGTAAAGAGACAAGATGATTTCCAGATTTCAAACACTGGTGATTAGCAGGATGGTATTATTCACAATACAAAGAAGATAGGAAGGAGACTTGATATAGGGAAGGAAAGAGTGCGTTCTGGTTCATACATATTGAGTTATAGATACTTATAGAATATCCATTTGCAAATATCCCTAGGCAGCTGAAAATATTAGACTAGAATAGATAGATAGATACCTAGATACATAGATAGATCTGAGGAACCATTTACATTGAGATAATAACTATCTGAGAAAAAAAAGAATAGAAAGGGGGGAAAGAGACTAGGATACAACTTGGGAGTATACTCACACTTAGAAAGCAGAGTGCAGATGATGTTCCAGCAGAGAATTAAGGGAAAAGTCAAGAGGAAAATCAAGATGTCAAAGTTGGAAAAAAAAATTGTTATCTAGCCTAGGTTCCCCACTTCACATATTAAGAAAATGAAAATAAAAAAAGAAAATGAAGCTCGAAAATAAAAATTACTTGCCAGGAATAGAATACACATCTCCTGATTCCAAATCTTAGCTTTTTTTATACTATACTACACTGCTGCTCTGGGGAGAGGGGTGATTTTCTGCTTTATAACTTTGTATAATTTAATTTTCTGGTTGATGTATAAAGGATAAATGCTTTCTTCAGGGAAAGATAACTTGTCAGTACAGGTGGTCGGTGTATAGTCTTGGTCTTATTAATTCCACAGTGTAAGCCATTAAGTTATATAAAATAAAAAAATTATAAAGTGACAAAATTGTACAATAACCAGAAGATTAAATTATCTGTCCATTCTGAGCACTAATCTGCAAGAAATAAATGCTAGTGTCCCAGGGAAATCAGTTACTACTTTTAAAAAAGTAATTTAAAACCCATTTCATTCTTTCTTTAAAAAAAAAACTACGTTCTATGTTCTTAAATATTTCCCAATTGTATATTTTAAATATTTAGCAAACATTTTGTAAAATTTTGAGTTCCAAATTCTCTCTCCTACTTCAACCTCCACCTTGAGAAGGTAATTTAGATTATATAGATTATTACTGTGTAGTCATGCAAAACTTTTCCATATTATCCAAGTTGCAAAATAAACATAGGAAAAAATAAAAGGAGAATAATGAAAAAAAGTATTCCTCAATCTTCATTTAGAGTTCATCAATCAGTTCTCTCTCTGGGAGGTAGACTGCAGTTTTCAACATGGATCCTTTAGAACTGTCTTACATCTTTGCTTTGATCAGAGTAGCTAAGTCTTCCACAGTTGATCAATATTACAAAAGTGCTATTACTATGTACAGTGTTCTCCTGGTCCTGCTCACTTCATTTAACATCAGTTCATCTAAATCTTACTAAGTTTTGATGAAAGCATCTAGCTTGTCACTTCTTATAGCATGACAGTATTCTATCAAAATCAATATCATAACTTATTTAACCATTCTCCAATGAGCATTCTTTTGATTTCCAATTCTTTGCCAGCATAGAAAGAATTCATATAAATATTTTTGTATAAATAGGTCCTTTCTCTTTTATTTGATCTCCTTGAGAAACAGACCTCATAGTGATATTGCTGAGTCAAAGACTGTGCAGAATTGTATAGCTTTTTGGATAGAGTTCCAAATTGTTCTCCAGAATGGTTGGACTAGTTCACAACACCATCAACAAGCACTAGCCTCTCAATTTTTCTTCTCCCACTCAAAAACTGAATGATTGAATTACAACCAATAAATGTTAATTCCCTCCCCCACCAAGGGCACACAGCTTAAGTACCATGACTGGCTGTCTGATCTTGAGTAAATACTCCTCCCTCCCCAGGATCCTGGGTCTCAGTTTCTACTATAAAATGAAGGAATTAGACTAGATGATTTCCAGAGTGTTTTTCATTTCTAAATTCTATGAAGATGTGAACTTAAAAATAGTAGTAACAAAATATGATGAAAGTTCAAAGGAGGGAAGAATCATTTACAACTCTGATGGAATGGAAAATCACAGAGATGAGACAGCATGTGCACTACATCCTGAAAGATAGGGGAGCAGGAAGAATTTGGAGGGTAAAGCTAAGGCTAGGGATAAAAGTTGAAAATTCCAGTTGAAAGAAATCCTCTGAATAAATGCTATTTAGCAGAATAGCCATGAGGTTGCAGTAGGGGTGAGATAGGAAAGATAGAGCAATTGGACAATTGTCCTGTTTTAGTAGAGC
The DNA here is from genome assembly GCA_023553655.1 of Myrmecobius fasciatus. Classification (NCBI taxonomy): domain Eukaryota; kingdom Metazoa; phylum Chordata; class Mammalia; order Dasyuromorphia; family Myrmecobiidae; genus Myrmecobius; species Myrmecobius fasciatus. The sequence continues at coordinate 180,057 of JAJPUD010004370.1, forward strand.
ATACAATTAAAAAAAATATACAATGAGATATATCTCAAAAGGCAGTTTGAGGGCAAATCATGGAGGGCCTTGAATGCCAGGAAAAGGAGAATTATATTAGGAATTAGGAATCTTCAAAATTTGTGACTTTAATCCACTTCTTTAACAGAGGAGATCCAGAGAGGAGACATGATTTATCTACTACTAAGAGATAATTTATTTCACCGTATTTATTCTACCGTACATAAATACCCACAAAATTGATTTTTTAAAAAATCTTTTCTTTCTTTTTTTTGGCTGAGGCAAATGGGGTTAAGTGACTTCCCAGGGTCACACAGCCAGGCAGCATTAAGTGTCTGAAACCAGATTTGAACTCAAATCCCACTGATTTCTGGGCTGGTGCTCTATCTACTGCACTACCTAGCTGCCCCCAAAAAACCCATTCTTTCATATCTCCCTTCTGATTCCATAAGGAAAATACAGTGTTGATTTAATTTCATTGTGGTACTCTTCCATCAACAAGTCAACAAGTATTTATGAACATTTACTATATGCCATGCATTGTGCTAAGCACTGGGGATAAAAAAAAAGATGGCCAAAAAAGAACCCACAAGGGGACATAGTAGCAAACTGGGAAAAGTTCCAGCTCTTCTTCATCTGTGGTTATAAGAGCCTCCATGAGACAAACTTTGCTTGACATCTACTCTAAGTGCCTTCAGATGCTCTCCTCTGACTTTAATCCCTACAGGCTGATTTCTGACCTCATCCGCGAAATGAAATAGTTTGGGTTTTTTTCCCCAAAAATTACCAGGAACTTCTTAATTGACAAATCCAAAAATCTTTTCTTAATCTTCATCATTCTCAATCTCCCTGAGGCTTCTTGAAGATTGAACATTGACTGAGACTGAAGATGCTCTCTCCAAAGTTGCTAAGATTATCACAATTGGCAAGTCTAAGGGACTTTTCTTAATTTACATTCTTCTTGGCTTCAGTGCAGCCTTTGAAGATATCACCATATTCTCCTTGATACTCTTTTCTTTTCTTTTTTTTATTTTATTAAAGCTTTTTATTTACAAAACATATGCATGGATAATTTTTCAACACTGAGCCTTGCAAAACCTGTCCCAAATTTTTTCCTCCTTCCCTCTCATCCCTTCCCATAGATAGCAGTTAGTTCAATACATGTTTAATATGCTAAAATGTATGTAAAATCACATATATATATATATACATATTTATACAGTTATCTTGCTGCACAAGAAAAATCGGATCAAGAAGGAAAAAAAACCTGAGGAAGAAAACAAAATGAAAAAAAGAACAACAGAAAGAGTAAAAAATGCTATGGTGTGGTCCACACTCAGTTCCCATAATCCTCTCTCTGCGTGTATATGACTTTCTTCATCAATGAACAATTGGTTTGAATCATCTCCCTGTTGAAGAGAGCCACATCCATCAGAATTGTAGATACAATTTTTTCTTTTCTTTCTAGGTTTTTGTGACTCTACCTTCTCCTAGTTTTCCATCCACCTATCTAATCACACCCCTCGGATTCCTTTGATAAATTTTCATTTAACTCTTTCTTCCCTTTCTTTCTATACTACTTCACTTTGCTCTTCAGGTCATCACAAGTAATGTCATCACACTAAAATGTTTTGGTATGCAGCCCACTACCAAATTAAATAAGATTAATAGGTAATATTAAATTGTGGTTTTCTCTGTCAAAATGCAGCCTACAAGGATCCTTATGTATGCTATGGTCCCATTTCTATTTGAGTTTGACATCTCTGCTCTAAATCTGTCCAAAAGCTGAATAAATGTTCTGTTGTAGTGGCTTCCCATTCATTGGTGATTTTCAAGAAGAGACTGGATGAAGTTGCTAGATATATTTTAGAGAGGACATTTTCCTCTTTTGGATTAGACTAGGTGGCTTTTTTTCTGAGGCAATTGGGGCTAAGTAACTTGCCCAGGGTCACACAGCTAGGAAGTGTTAAGTGTCTGAGACCAGATTTGAACTCAGGTCCCCTTGACTTCAGGGCTGGTGATCTATCCGCTGCACCACCTAGCTGCCCCTCACAGCTTGTTTTTACAGAAGTGAAGGGAGATAGTTTCATTTTGTTTCCAAAAGCAATGATTCCATATGATACTCTATCATTTCTCTTTACAACATTCTTATTGAACATTAACAAAATAACTATCTTTTGCATGATTATAGCTTATTTACTGTATTCATCACAGAAGAAAAAGTAAATTGAGTCCATGAAAATACTTTACTAGTGACTTCAGTGTGAAGCTGGGAAAAGAAGAAGCAAGTAAAAAGTATATCAGAAAAATGGCTCAGCATCCAGAAAGGAAAGAGTTCATAATACTAGAGACTCACTGTTTAGCAATCTTTGCCACTATCCTGAAACTTGTACCAAATTATCTTCTCTAGCTATCTAAAATAATGCTGGAAATAGGTGAAGGAAAAATCATTCATCCTTTCTTTGCTCCAGCCAAAACCATAGGTCATAAGAAAGTGGACCATAGTACATACTGTGTAAGATGATTGAGATCAGGGGCAGCTAGGTGGCACAGTGGAGAGAGCACCAGCCCTGAAGTCAGGAGGACCTGAGTTCAAATCTGGTCTCAGACACTTCCTAGTTGTGTGACCCTGGGCAAGTCACTTAACCCCAATTGCCTCAGCAAAAAAAAAAAAAAAAAAAAAAAAAAAAAAAAAACATGATAAAGATCATACTTTTCTGTTTGCTAACAGGACAAGATCCCCTCAACTCAAATCTTACTCTCAAAAAATGACATCTCCATTAACAATTAAGTATGACAAAACTTAGAATGCAGAAGGTATTCTATTGACCTCAGTTCTCAAGAAGGCAGAGCTAAGCAGAACTCAATTCCAACAAGAAGCAGGAATAGGATCTGACCAGATAGGTGGAGCTTAAATACGGAGTTTTGAGTAACTTTGTTTTTATATATCATTTTGTCCCTAGTACAAAGAGGAGCAGCTTTATATATATACACATATTTTAAAAAAAATTAACTCCTGTTTTTTTTTTCATTTTAAGTTGCAAATTTTCTTCTTACTTCCCTTCTCTCCACCCTCCTTGAGAAAACAAGCAATTTTATACATATTATACATGTGTAGTCATACAAGAAAATTACATATAAGTTCCATTGCAAAAGAAAGCACAGAACAAAAACAAAATAAGACCAAGAGTAATAAAAGTTAGAGTAAGCAAAAAGATTTGCTTCAGATTTTATTCATAAACCATCAGTTCTTTCTCTGGAGGTGGACAGCATTTTTCATCATGAGTCCTTTGCAATTATTTTGGATTATTGTCTTGCGGAGAATAGGTCAGAATTTATCATTGTGTAATATTGTTATTACTGTGAACAATGTTCTTCTAGTTTTGCTCATACCACTGTGCATCAGTTCATGTAAGTCTTCCTAGGTTTGTCTGAAAGCATTCTGCTCATCTTTTCCAATTTGAGAAGTGTGTAGTAATAACTCAGAGTTATCTTAATATCTTAAAAAATTTAATTAATAATGATTTAGAACTTTTTTGTAGTGTGCATAATTTTGTATCCCTTTTTGTATAATTCCAAATTGCTCCCCGGAACAATTGGATCAGTTCATAATTCTACCAACAGTGGATTAGTGTTTTAATATTTCCACATCCCTTCCAACATTGTTCATTTTTCTTTTCTGTAATATTAGCTGATCTGATAAAGGTGTGAGATAGTAGTTCAGAGTTGTTAAAACTTACATTTTTCTAATGAATAGGAATTTAGGGCACTTTTCATGTGACTATTAACTTGATTTCTTAAAACTGCCTAGTCATATTCTTTGACCATTTATCAATTGGGAAATGACTTGCTTTCTTACAAATTAGACTCAGTTGTCTATATATTTGAAAAATAAGGCCTTTGTCAAAGAAATTTACTATGTTTATGCCCACTTTCCAACTTTTTTTCACATTGGCTGCATTGTTGTTGCTGTTGCTATTTTGCATGTGTGCAAAAATCTATTTAATTTAATGTAATCAAAATTACCCATTTTACATCCCATAATGCTCTCTGTCTCTTCTTTGTTCATATATTCTTCTCTTATCCATAAATCTGACAGGCAAGATATTCAATGCTCCCCTAATTTGATTACAATATCACTCTTTATGTTTAAATCATGTATCCATTTTGGCTTTATCTCAGTATATGATATGAAATGTTTGTCTATGCTTAGTTCCTGACAAATTTCTTTCCAGTTTTCCCAGCAATTTTTTGTATCAAAATCTTGGATTTTTGAATTTATCAAATACTAGATTACTATAATCATTTACCATTATGTATGGTATATCTAATCTGTGCCATGGATTTATCATTCTATTTTCTTAATCAGTTTTTAATGATTACCACTTGTAATAGTTTGAGATTTGGCGCTTCTGAGTCACCTCTCTTCACAATTTTTTTCATTGATTCTGTTAATATTCCTTACTTTTTATTCTTCCAGATAAATTCTGTTATTTTTTTAGCTCTATGATTTTTTTTGTAATTTGATTAGTATGGTACTGAATAAGTAATTCATTTAGGTAGAATTGTCAATTTCACTATATTGAATTGATCTACTCATGAGCAATTACTATTTCTCTGAATTGTTTAGATTTTACTTTATTTCTATGAAAAATGTTTTGTAATTACATTCATATACTCCCTGGTTTTTGCCTTAATAGACATATAACCAAGTATTTTATATTATCTGCAGCTATTTTAAATAGGATTTATCTTTTTATCTCTTGCTGCTGGATTTTGTAGGTGATATATGGAAATGCTGGTGACTTATGTAGGTTTATGTTTTTATTCTACAACTTTGCTGAAATTAATTATTTCAGGCATTTATTTTTTAGTTGATGCTATAGCATTCTTTAGGTATACTATCATATTGTTCACAAAAAAATGAGTTTTGTTTCCTTGCTGCCTATTCTAATTCTTTCAATTTTTCTTCTCTTATTATAACTAGCATTTTTATTATAATATTGAATAATAGTTCTGATAATGGGCATCATTACTTTACCCCTAATCTGACTGGAAAAGCCTCTGACTTATTCCCATTAGAGATAATGTTTGTTGGTAGTTTTAGATATATATTAATCATTTTAAGGAAAACTCCATTTATTTGCATGCTCTCATGTTTTTAATAGAAATGAATGTTGTATTTTCTCGAAGGCTTTTTCTTATCTGTTGAGATAATCATATAACTTTTGTTATGTTTATTATTGATAGTCAGTTATGCTTATAGTTTATCTAATAGTGAATGAGCCCTGAATTCCTGGTATAAATCCCACCTGTTCAAGATCTTTGTGATATATTATTGTGATGATTTTTTTGTCTAGTATTCTATTTAAAGTGTTGTTAATGAATCAAGATTCATTACATAAATTGATTTATAATTTTCCTTATCTATTTTTGCTCTTCCTGATTCAATTATCAGCACCATATTTCTGTTATAAAAAGAATTTGGTAGGACGCCTTCTTTGCTCCCCCCTCCAAAAAAATGATTTGTATAGAATAGAATTAATTTTTCTTTAAATATTTAGTAGAATTTATTTGTGAATCCATCTTGTTCTGAGAATTTTTTTCATAAGGAACTGATTTATAGCTTGTTTAATTTGTTTTCCTAAGATAGTTATTTAAGTGATCTATTTCCTCTTCTGTTAATCTGAGAAATTAATTTTTTGGTAAGTATCCATTCTTTTTATTTAAATTGTGAGATTTACTGGCATACAACTGGGAAAAACCTCCTAATTATTCTTTTAATTTCCTCTTTATTAGTGCTATATACTCCTAACTGCCCTAATAATGATAAAATTCTTAGGAGTAACAGTTATAATATTCCCATATAGGAATGTAAATACTTAAAACCATTTTATACTTATCTTGAAAGACAAATTTTGCATTTGAAAGTCAAATTATCTATTCAGTTCTTGTCTTTTTTTTAAAACAGGAATGCTTGAAAATTCTCTGTTCCATTATCGTTCTGTAAGAAATGACCAGCCGGACGATTTCAGAGAGGCCTGGAGAGACTTGAATGAACTGATGCTGAGTGAAATGAGCAGAACCAGGAGATCATTATACACAGCAACAACAATATTGTATGATGATCAATTCTGATCGACATGGCTCTCTTCAACAATGAAATGTTTCAAACCAGTTCCAATTGTTCAGTGAAGAAAGCCATGTACACCCAGAGAGAGGGATGTGAAATGTGGATCACAACATAACATTCTCATACCCTTGATTGATGTTTGCTTACATTGTGTTTCCTTTATCTGTTATGTCTTTTGTGTACATACAATTTTTCTTGCACAACAATGATAAGTTTGGAAGTATGTATACATATATTTGATTTGCCAAGTATTTTAACATAATTAACATGTAGTGGATATCCTGCCATCTAGGGGAGGGGTGCGGAGTTGGGGGGGGGGAATCTGTAACAGAAAGCTATGTAAGGGTTAATGTTGAAGAATTACCCATACATATGTTTTGCAAATAAAATTTAAAAAAAAAGAAAATTCTCTATTCCATTAAATATCTACTCCCCCACCCCAAAGTATTATAATCAGTTTAGCTGGATGGATTGGGTTCTTCTTCATTACACTCCTAGTTCCCTTGTCTTCTAGAATATATTTAAATCCTTTACATGGAAGCTGTTAAATCTTATGTGATCCCAACTGTGCAACTCCATGATTTTTAATTGTTTTTTTTCTGGCTCCTTGAATAATTTTTTCCTTAACCTGGGAGCTCTGAAATTTGATTATAATGTTCCTGGGAATTTTCATTTTGGCATCTCTTTCTGGAGATGATCAATGGATTCTTTCTATTTTTATTTTGTCTATCAGGGCAGTTTTCCTTGATAATTTCTTGAAATATGATGTCATGGCTTTGAAATAGTCCAATAATTCTAAAAAGATCTCTCTTGCATCTATTTTCCAAGTCAGCTATTTTTTGTTGATATTTCACATTTTCTTCTATTTTTTCACCTCTTTTTATTTTTTTAAATATTTCTTGGTGTCTCATGGATTAATTATCTTCTACTTGCTCAATTTTATTTTCAAGGAATTGTTTTCTTCAGTGAGCCTTTGTACTTCTATTTGGCCAATTCTGCTTTTTAAGATTTTCTCTTTAATGGGTTGTTGTGTCTCTTTTTACCAAGTTATTGACTCTCTTTTCATGCATTACTTTTATTTCCTATTTTTCCTTTACATCTCATTTTATTTTTAATTCTTTTTGAATTCCTCCACTAATTCTTGTTGGATTTTTATCTAATTCATATTTTTCTTTGAGGTTTTGTTATAGCTGCTCCGGCATTTTCTTTTTTCTGGATTTGTGTCTTGATTGTCCCTGTCACCATATTATCTTTCTATGGTCAGATTCTTTTTTGTTGTTTGCTCATTTTTCTAGCCTATTTATTGCCATTTTCTTTTTGTTAAACTTCAATTTTATTCCTATGATAGAAGGGTCATTGTCCCAAGCTTCAAGCTAGTTCTGGGGGTCTGTAGGTTTTTAGTGTTTCCAAGGTGGTATGGCCTAAAAAATGTTGACACTACTATCTTGCTTTATGCTCTGATCTTTCTTTTCCTAAGGAGGGACCTTGTTTCCATATAATTACCAACACTAACATTCTTCCTGGCCCTGAGAATGTGACCAGGTTTCCCAATTCTCTTGTAGCAACAATTGCTAGTGCTCCCCTCTGCCTTGGAATTGAGACCACTCTCCCTACTCCTCAGTGAGTTACCACAAGAACTCCTTTGTCCATGACCTCCTCCCCTATGCCACAAATACCTCCTTTGATCTGGAACTGTGTATAGGAAATGTATCAGGGTCCTGAACCCAGAGCTGGCAAAGGTTCCCACCAAAATCTGACAACCTTCCTTCTTTCCTCTCTCCACTAAATCTGTGGGCTGAGAGTTCTCAAATCTGCTGTTGAAAACAATGCTGCTGCCCTCAAGGCACAATATGTACTATACTCCCCAGGCCCACCATCGCTTAGGTAAGATAAACTTTTACTGTCAGCCTCCTAAATTGTCTTGGGCTGGAGAATTATTTCACCAGAACTTCTGCTGCTTCAGAATCAACTTGAGGCATTATTTTAGAGATCTTTAAAGGGAAATTTGGGGGAATTTGGCCAAATACTTCCCTATCCCACTATCTTGGCTATGTAGGAGTTTCAATTGTTTTTTTTTTCAATTACATTCTTCTCCCTATTGGGAAGAAGAAGAGTGATCTGCATTCATTTTCTTCTTGTTAATCTAAGTAGGCAAAAGATTACCACCCCCTCACACTTCTAAAGGAAAAATGGATCTTTCAGGCTCTTCTATTATTTCCTGATGAAAGCAAGAAAGCCCATAGAAATTGGAATAGGTTTCAATTGGTAATAAATGTTCATTCTCTGTAATGGAATATTATTGTTCTATAAGAAATGAGTGGGCTGTTTTCAGAAAAGTTTAAAAGATTTGTATGAACTGATGCTGACTGAAATAAGAACAAAGAAAACATTGTATACAGTAACAACAAGCTTATGTAATGATCAACTGTGACAAACATGGCTCTTTTCAATAATGTGGTGATTATTGCCATCTGCATCCAAAGACAGAACTATGGAGAATAGATGGGAATCAAAGCATAATATTGTCACTTTTTTGTTGTTGTAGTTGTTTGTTTCCTTGTGTTTTTTTTTCTTTTTTCTTTTAGTTTTCCTTTTTCATCTGATTTGCACAACATGACAAAAAAGGAAATATCTTTAAAAGAATTACAAATATTTAACTTATATCAGATTGGTTAATGTCTTTGGGAGAGGAGAGAAGAGGGATCAAGGGAAAAAAATTTGGAACACAAAGTTTCACAAAAAATAAATGTTGAAAAATATCTTTACATGTATTCAGAAAGGAAAATACTATTGGGAAATAAAATAAAAGAAATAATTATATATTCTTTTTGCGGGAAGAATTTTGTCTTACAGCTTTAGGGCTAATATTAAAGTTCATATTGTCAATTTAAAGAAGTCATTTTGAAGGATTTCTATGCTATTGCAAAAGCTGGAATTCCAGTGTGTTAAAAGCTTTCCTGCTTAACAATACTCGCAAATATCACAATGGTAAGTGACCTTAAGATACCATGAAGCTACTTGGAATGGAATTGAGGAAAATAATGTGCATAACAAGTGACTTGGAAGATCCTGAGAGTAAGTGGCTACTACATATTTAAGATCAGGCAGTCAATTTAAAAGATGATTTATCTGTCTGTCTCATCTTTTTCTCTGTCTCTTCACCCTACTCTTCTCTCCCTCTTTTTTCCTACTCATAATTAAGTTTCATAATGCCAAAGATCATCATTGTCAGAGTATCATCATTGTTCAAAAAAAAGAAAAAAAGAAAAGAAAAAGTCCCTAGGAAGACAGAGTAGTAACCCTTAAGAGATTTAGAGCATTAAAGTCTTATTAAAAGTTTCTTGGTGGGAAGGATTTGAATACCTATCTTCCCCAAAATCCATGTGCTTTATTGCTATAAAAGGATGAAATTTACTCAGAAGCTTCATAACTATATGTCATGGATATTTAGGAAAGCATTGGATAATCACCAAAGAACACTATTAGAAGTAGAATTGACAGGAAATAAGATAGTTGTAGAAATAGCAGTTATTTTTGAAATGCTTTCCCTATGTACTTAGATCACTGAATGGTGAGAACAAAAGTCAAAGTTAATATTAAATTGGTAGATATGATAAAAATAAAAATAGGACACTAGTTATATTTTTTCAGTTCTCATCTAACCTGTTTAAAGTTGTCAGCTCTGGAATGTGCAAACAAGGTAAAAGAAAAAATATATATCTATTATTAATTCTTAGAGAAGAGTAACCAATTTAGAAAAAAATTTCATAATGAAGAGGCCAAAAAAAAACTGAAGATACACTTCAGTCAAAAAATAATAATATTCTTGCTAAAGCAGTTGATATGGCAGCCAAGTGCAACACTGCTTTTGAGTACAAGAATATCAATCAAACAATACATAAAATGAGGAAGAATTTTTTTCTTTATTAAAGCCTTTTATTTTTCAAAACATATGCATGGGCAATTCTTCAATATTAGCACTTGTAAAACCTTGTGTTCCAATTTCCCTCTCCTTACCCCCACCTCCTTCCCAGATGGCAAATAGTCTAATATATGTTAAATATGGTAGAAATATGTTAAATCCAATATATGCATATTTATACAATTATCTTGCTGCACAAAAAAAAAATCAAATCAAACCAGAAAAAAGTGAGAAACAAAATAAAATGCAAGCAAACAACAAAAAAAGAGTTAAAATGCTAGGCTGTGAACCATATTCAGTTCCCACAGTCCTCTCTCTGGGTGTAGATGATTCTCTTCATCACTGAATAATCAGAACTGGTTTAAATCATCTCATTCTTGAAGAGAGCCACATCCATCAGAATTGATCATCATATAATCTTGTTGCCATGTATAATGATCTCCCAGATCTGCTCATTTCACTTAGCATCAGTTCATGTAAATCTCCCCAGACCTCTATGAAATCATCCTACTGATCTTTTCTTACAGAACAATAATATTCCATAACATTCATATATCGTAACTTATTCAGCCATTCTCCAATTGATGGGCATCCATCAATGGGTATTCCAGTTTCTTGTTACTACAAAAAGGGTTTCCACAAACATTTTTGCACATGTGGGTCCCTTTCCCTCCTTAAGATCTCTTCGGGATCCAAACTCAGTAGAAACACTGCTGGATCAAAAAGTATGCACAGTTTGATAACTCTTTGAGCACAGGGAAGAAAAAATTTTAAAAGAAAAATAGTGCTTTTTTACAGAATCATAAAAATAAATTGAAGCAAAAACAACCCTGCAGAGATCTTGGCTTGAAACATTGGTTAGATTATATTATACCAAGAACATATATAGATGAAACCAGAAGATGGTCAACAAAAGTAGATAAAATGGAAAAGATCGTCAGGCATTTTAAAGTGACCTATTTAATAACTTTGAAATAATAAAAGGAAAAAAGTAGGTTCCAAGGGTATATGGAAAGATGTGGAGAATTGAATAAATAAATGAGAAAATATGTATGATATATGATCTGCATGGTAGAGGAGATACAAGTACAAGAAAACATGGAAAATGGAAGTAAGTGTAAAACAAAGATAAAAGAAAGAAGAAGAAGAAGAAGAAGAAGAAGAAGAAGAAGAAGAAGAAGAAGAAGAAGAAGAAGAAGAAGAAGAA
>JAJPUD010004371.1:0-16156 GCA_023553655.1 Myrmecobius fasciatus
TCGTTCCTTCCTTCCTGCCTTCCTTCCTTCCTTCCTTCCTTCCTTCCTTCTTTCCTTCTTTCCTCCCTCCTTCCTTTCCTATCTTCCTCCTTTCTTCTCTTTCTTCCTCTCTTCCTCCCTTCCTCTCTTCCTTCCTTCCTCCCTTCCTTCCTCCCTCCTTCCCTTCCTCCCTCCTTCTGGTCCATTTTCCTCTGTGTCTCCAGGCTCTCGAAATAAGGGCACTGAATGGATGCTTTTTTGCTTGCTTGGGTTGGGACAGCAGGCTGAGGGAGTCAAAGTTCTGGAGGTGGAACTGAAATGGATTAGGGAAGCGTGGGGTGGCCAGCTTTTCTGGTGCTGGCTCCCAGTCTGAGCTGCTTTGAGAAGCCCCAGACACACAGCTGCGCCCAGATAGTCCCGGGGGCAGCTGGCTTGTTCCCCAGCACCCTTCAGTGCAAATCACACGGCTAGGTACTGAGGCGTCTAGCCGTGGCAAGGAGAGGTTTTGGGTCACTAGCCATTATTCAACTGAATCCTCATCCAACCAGTTTACTCTGTATCCCCAGAAGCAAATTGTATTTGCTCTATAAGTTAATTATTTAAATTTTTTCAAACTTAGCGAGCCTGTCTGAGGCTTGACCACATGTGAAGGCTGAAGTTTTAAAGGTCAGCTGGTTTCAGTTACTGTGTGCAAGAGTCAACAGATTTTTCTCTTTTTAAATGGGGGTGGGGGAGTCTATTGTTTTTTTCCACTTGAACAACTAAATAAAACACAAATATCTCATTAGTTTTCTTCAGACTTTCCAGAAGGATTTCATATTTGTGATGGGATTAAGTAGGAGGAAGTTGCAGCCCCGGATGACTTTCTGAGAAAGTTCCAGTAATATTACTATACCTATTGGCTTCAGATGAGGGCCGACTCGGGGTAGGGAAGGACAAAAAAGTCTTCCTTGTCCACTTGGTAAAGGTAGAAAGAGGGACACATCTTGCTTCCCCCTGAGCTGTTATGTTTTACCACTTAGTGTGACAAATCCTAAGAAATAACTTCATTTGGGCCATGGTTGTGGGTGGCCTGGAAGGAGCAGCGTATTTTCTGTTGTTTTTAGGACATGGCATCCTGAGCTGAGTTTCAACAGTTTTCTGAGGCTTAGCATGTCAGCGAACAGAACCAGTGTAGCTATAAACCTTGAACAGCCTGTGTGGCCCTGGGAAAGAACCTTTTTCAGCCTCAGTTTCCTCATCTGTAAAATGGGGATCATAATAGCACCTATTTCCAAAGATCTTTGTCAGGATCATATGAAATGCCATTTGGAAAGTGTTTTGCAAATCTTAAAGTTCTACACAAATGCTAGTTGTTATCAGTAGCACCAACATGAGCAACAACATTATCAACATCAACATTAATATCATCAACATCAGCAACAATATCATCAGCATCAGCATCAATATCATCAGCATCATTATTTGTTAATGTATCAATCCAAAAAGTACTTATTCAACCCATAAAATATGTGACACCTGTGAGGGAAAGGAGAGACAAATAATGAAGAGCTCCTACCCTTGATGAGATTATATCTTAGCTGGTGACACAAGCAGAAAGTTATACAACAATAGGAGTCAGTATTTGATAAATGTTCAATGAGCAGGACCAACAATAAATCTTCAGACATGGAGACAATGGGATCTCTGAGACCATTTAGTTCAAGCCATTATTAAATGGGAATCCTGGATATGTGGTCATGGAGCCTATGCTTGAAGAGCTCTGGTCATGGAGAGAGGAGTGATCCTAATTTGGGGCAGATTTAAGAGTTTTTTCCTTATATTTAGCCAAAAATTTGCCTTTAATTCCTGTTCATTGTTCCTGCTTTTAACTTCTGGGATCAAGCAGAACAAGTTGATTGATTAGTCATTCAATATTTATTAAGTACATACTAGCTGTGTGATCCTGGGCAGGTCATTTCATCCTGTTTGCCTCAGTTTCCTCTGTAAAAATGAACTGAAAAAGGAAATGGCAAACCATTCCAGTATCTCTCTTGAGAAAGTAAACACAACTGAAAACAAATGAACAATAATAGCGATGTGCTACAAATTGGGGATTCAGAGAAAGTCAAAAGACATCTCTGTTTTCAAGGAAACCCCAGTTTAATGCGGGAAACAACGCACAAAAACCCATATGAATAAATTACATACAGGATAAACTGGAAATAATTGACAGGGGGAAGGTAATGGAATTAAGGGAGATTGAGAAGTTACTTGTAAAAAGTGGAATTTTTAGCTGGACTTTGAGAAAGCAAGGAAGCCAGGAGGTTGAGATGAGGAGGGAGAGAAATCCAAGTATAAGGAAAAACCAGTGAAAATGCTCAGAGTCTGGAGATGTAATGTTTTGTTGGAGGGAGAGCAAGGAGACCAGTCTCATTGCATCACAGAATACCTATTGGGAAATAGAATATAAATTGTAAGAAAATTGGAAAGGCGAAGTAAGATTAGATTATGAAGGTGTTTCTGAGAGGATTTTATACTTAATTGCAGAGGCAATAGGGAACCACTCAAAGTGATTTGACAAATTTGAAGCCTATCCATCTATTATTCAACCCACATCTCTATCTTATCAACAGAACAACATGAGAATTTATCAAATGCCCCAATAAAATCCAGATGCCAACGGCATTTTTGTCTGCCAATCTACTTATCCCATCACTAAAGGAAATGACATTAGTCTGAAATTTTGATTCTTTTTAAGTTTGCAATTCTCAAAAAACACTCAGATTTTTGTTTTAGAAAAACTACTCTCTAATCATACAACAGCTAGGTAACACAATGGTTAGTGTGCCCTGCCTGGAATGAAGAGGATTCATCTCCCTGAGTTCAAATCTGGCCTCAAGACATTTATTAGCTGTGTGTCTGTGGGCAAGTCATTTTTACCCCATTTGCTTCAGTTTCCTTATCTGTAAAATGAGGTGGAGAATGACATGGAAAATCACTCTAGTATCTTTGGTAAGAAACCCCCAAATGAGGTCATGAGGAGTTGGACATGACTAAATTATAATTAACTGCACCTCTTCCATTTTGAACTTGTGAAATTGATTTTTGAACCTAAATATGAACTTTATTAAACCTTCTTAATTAAATGACCTTTTACTAGAAAGAGCTTGTTGAGGTTTTATTGACTTTAAATTTAGTTAACTATAACTCCTAATTTTATTGCATCTTCAAGTTTGATAAACATACCACCTGTTCCTTTATTCAAGGCTTCAAGTCAATACCTGAAAATAGTATTATTTTCAGAAGCAGAAATAATGAGATCATTAAGTGGTGATCTGAGAAAAGAAGGGACAGATTTGGGAAGGAACCAAGATATTTGGTGACAACTTGGAGATTGCTAGCAAGGAGTTCTATGTCTTAAAACTGGGTGACTTGGAGAAAGGAGATTCTATTAACAGAAAAGAAAGATGTCAGGAATGAGATCTGGATCAGAAGAACCGCATCTTGGTTACTAAAAGAACTTGTGCATAGGACTGTTGATCTCTTGTCAAAAAACTGTAAAGAGTAGGGCTGGAGGTGAGGAAATATCCTTATTTTTTTAAAGAGAGAATAAAAAGAATAATAGAAAGTAAGATCCTAGGGTCAGGAACAATGGGGTAAGTTCTACAAAATACAGACCAATGAATTTAATTTTTATCCTAGAAAAATGTTTTTGTATATTTTGAGAGCACTTTGAAATGGAAGTAGTAGTTAATTTGAGCCAGAAGGGGTTCATTTGGGGTAAAGAATAATAGACTCTTTTGCCAGAATTATGAAGTTAGAAAATCAAGAGAATGTTGAAGACAGTCAATTTGAATTTTAGCAAAAAACTTTAATCAAATCTTTGGTTACCCTTGTTGACAAGATGGAGAACTATGAACTGTTGGCATGGTTAGACAGATACAAAACCAGTTGAATGGCTGAATCTATAGTTATTGTTCCAGATCTTCTTGTTTCTCCTCCAACCTCCCACCATATTCTTCCCCTGACAATCTTGGCAGAGGATATTACTTCACAATTCACTAAAATAACGAGGCCATTATTGAGGGCCTCCTCTTCTTTTCTTTTCACAATCCGCTGACATCATAATTTACTTATCTCTTACTTGATCCCAGTCTCTGCCAAGGCCAAGCACTTTATATGCGTTTTTGTTCTCCTTCCCTCTTGACTTCTCTAGCAAATTGCTCCCATATCTTTCCTATTTTCTTCTCATCTTCAGGCTATCTCTGTGTACTTGTTCCTTTTCTGCTGCCTACAAATACATCCTTGGACTCCCCCCCACCATTAAAAAAAAAGACTCATTTGATCACCACCATCTCTAACAGCTATCCTCCTATATCTTCTCTGCTTTCTCAGTTAGATGTCTTAAAAAATCGTTCCTCCTAAGTGTCTCCACTGCCTACCTGACTGCCATCTTTGTCTTCTAAATCCTTTGCAGTCTGGTTTTATCTCATCTTTCAACTGCAACTATTTCCTCCAGTGCTACCAATGGTCTTTCAATATTCGGATATAATATCCTTTTCTTAAATCTCACCTTTCTTGAACTGTCTGTAGTATTTCATATTGTTTATTGTCTCTGCCTGGCTATTGTCTCCTCTCTTGGTTAGATTGACATTGCTCTTTCTTTTGCTTTTTTTCCTTTACAGTCTCTTTCACTGAATCTCCACCCATGTCTCCCCTTTCTCTTATTTCTGTACTTTCACTTGCTAATCTCATCAGCTTCCATGGGTTCTTTGATCATCTCTGTAGATAATTCCTGGATCTATATCTAGCCCTATTGAATTTAGTCTCATGTGACTGACTGCTTTTTTGATATCTCAAACTCAATGTTCTCATGTTATTTCAAACTCAGTCTGTTCAAAAGTGATCTCATGATCTCTCCCACCATCTCCACCAGCTATACTCCTGTATCTCCCCTTCCGTTTTCAACTAAACTCTTTGAAAAAAGTTATTTCTTCTTGGTGTCCCCACTAAGTGCCCACCTCTGCAGTCTTGTCAGATTTTGAATTTGTGAATTTCTTTTTATTTGTCAAGAATAGCACTATTTTCCCATCCTCTAGATTGACAATGTCAGTAGCTTCCTCAGCTCTTCCCTTTGAGTTACCCCCCATTAGAATCCATTGCTAACTCTTGTCCCTCCTGCCTTAATAATGTTTCTTGTGTAACATTCACATAGTTATCATCCTAGTTAGTGCACTCATCACTTCTTGTCTTGACAGCTGCAATAATATCCCG
This sequence comes from Myrmecobius fasciatus, assembly GCA_023553655.1. Lineage (NCBI taxonomy): Eukaryota > Metazoa > Chordata > Mammalia > Dasyuromorphia > Myrmecobiidae > Myrmecobius > Myrmecobius fasciatus. Next base: position 5,236 of record JAJPUD010004371.1, read on the forward strand.
GTTTCTTTGTCTTGCGTCTCTCCTCCATTCAATCCTTCCTTCATATAGCTGCCAAAGTGATTATCCTGAAGTGGGGGTATGACTACATCATTCCCTTAATTAATGAACTTCACTAGCTATCCAATATTTTCAGTTTCAAATATAGAGTCCAGCTAGGGGTCTCAGTAGATATAGCTTAAATCCTGTCTCAAGCACTTATTAATTGTGTGAATCTGGTAAGTCTCTTAATCTCTTTCTTCCTTAGTTTCCTCATCTCTGAAATGGTAATAATAAGAGCACCTACCTTACAGAGTTTGGTTTCCAAACTATAAAGTACTACGTAAATGGCAGCTTTTAATCATTATCCTGCTTCAGACATTTACTAGCTGGGTGACTTTGAGCAAATAACTTAAGCTTTCAGTTTTTTCATCTTGTCTTTTGGCAAAGACTATAAAATAGATGAAGACCTTGGGGAAGGCAGTGCTAGAAGGACCGAGGTAGACCTGGATGCTCTCTAACAATGGCTGAACCTCTGGGTACCATCTTCCCTCTTCAGCATCATTACCACCCAGATCCACATCCAGGTTATTTGCACCTAGCTAGCCTAGACAACAGCCAGGCAATGGACCTCCCAGATCTATCTGCATGGCTGCACCAGACTCTAAGTGGCTCCCCAGATGTCAGCAATGTCTTTTTGGAAGCAGACCCAGTTTATATTAAGAAAATTAAAAAGTCTGCCATGGTATAGGTTGTCAGAGTTTATCAACTTCAGAAATATGACCCCTCCGATGCAAGTCATGGAGCACATTTGTATCATTCCCCCAATATCTCTGGCACAAACAATGCCTTGATGCTTTGAAAGGAAAGATAAATGTTGTCAGTCAGGATGGAAAGCATTCCTTCTTTATGGGCTCCATCTCTGAAGGGCTCACTGCATTTGGAGTTGGCATGGAACCAGCAAAAAAAAATGCTAAAACACACTGGGATTTGCTATACCCAGCCCTGGTTTCTGAGGGATTTATAAAATGAATACATTTCATGAGACTTGGAGAAAAATCCCTTAGTGCCGTGGGGGAATGTGGAATGATGCTATTTGTGGGCCCAGTGCTGAACTTGCTAAGAATGATCAATTGGAGCTCAATGTCTATAACAGTGAAATGGTTCCCTTAGAGAATAGGAATTGTTAGCAAGGGCCCAGCTTCAGAGGGGTTTTGAAAGAGGGTATACAGTTCAAGGAGAGTGATGGAGAAAAGGCATTTTTCTGAGTGTGATGAAGTGAGAGAAAGTCACAACTTGTATCATTTGCCCAGTTTTATCCTTTCATTTTATGCTAAAATGTAGCAGGCCTCCACTTGCCCTAACTTGATTTTAAGCATTTATTAGTTCCTAAATTAAGTGCAGCTCAGATGTTTATTGGAGATAATGCACAATATCGTGAAAAGAGGTTGGATCTTCAGTTAGGAAGAAGAGTGTAGAATCATACCTCTGACATGTACTTGCTGTGTGACTTCAAGCAAGCTGCTTTACCTCCTAGTGCCCCAGTCTCACAGTATAAATTGTAGATAATTTGATGGTCTGCATTAGGATTTGAAATCCTGGCTAAAAAAAAGGATCAACTAATGTATTTAATAAAAATTAAAAACACAAAATACTTGATGCATTTCTTATTTCTTCAGTATTATATTCTCATTTTTTCAGTTTATTGCAAATCTTAGAATTTTTTCATTCATTCAAAATTTTAAAAAAAGTAAAACTGTCACATAGTTTTCAACCAAGGGCACCTTTAAAAATAATTGTATTTTTTTTCTTGTTATGAGATGCCTACTGAGACTTTCATAAAATTTAGATGATCTTTAAGTCTAATTCCATTCAGTCTTTTTAACTTTTCTTTTTAACTAATTTTAACTTGCCTCTGAGACTTTTTGAATTTTGAGTGTCTCCTTCTAAGGATTATTCCATCACCTCAGTCCCATTACCTGCTTTATATAAATGATGAGTTTTTCTTTGAAATTCTGTTGAAACATTTTTACATATGTTGATAACTCTTCCATGAATATTTTTCTTCCTTTTATCTCATTAACCCAAATATTCCAGTGTTTGAAATGGCATGTCCTTCCAAAATATAATTGGTTTTTCCACACTTCATCAAGTACCATTTTTTAGTAATTACTGCTCATGTTGCTATATCATATGTTTTTGCATGCTCCCCTGTGGATAAATCATTTCATGGAAGCCTTTGCTTCCCTATAATATCATCACTTTCTTATCTGGGGCCAAGGGTGACCAAGGTGATCAAGAAGATGGTTAACTCATAAGCCTATTCTCTCACCCCTAAAATCTTTATGAGAATTGTCTATATAGATATTAATTAAGGGTATGCATGTTGAAAACAGGAAAAAAACAGGGATTATTAGGTCAAGCGCTAGCATGCTGTGAGAATGCCTCAAAAATTTTAAATAATTTTTGACAAGTAGAGTCTATTCTCACACAGTTATAAAAATGTTGGAAAGGTATAAAACCCAGGATACACTTTGCCCATTGTTTGTGGAAAAAAATAATATAACTCAACAGTGGTAAATGCATCCTTAAAAACTCCCTTCCAAACAAAGCATTTCTTATTCATAAGATCACACAAAATTCCATGCTGGTACAATTCCATAGGTAAGTTGGTTTGACTTACTTGTTGGATGATCAATATCAAACAAGGTTAAATAGGGATACGTACGCTCACCAAAAATGTTAATCACTATCATAAAGGGTATCCTTTTCAAAGTCTAAATGGAAAGGGAGATTCCTTAAAAATGTTGTGGTTCTTCAGGTGTTCCTCTCTGAAGATACACCCAACTCCCAAATGCTATAGACACATCTTTAAGAAATCCACTTTTTAAAATTAAAAAATGGACAGCCTATTGATTCAGTATATCAGTTGTATAGTCTTTCCTCCTATCTCTTCTCTACCCAGAATTGAGTTAGGGAGAACAGTAGGATAGATTGAATTTCCTTACTTTATTTTCTTAAGCTCCATTTCCGATTCCTTACATGGAATATCAGGTACTAAAATGGAGGATTCCAAATGTTTTGCTGCCTTCAGTTTTATGAGTAGGTTGCAACAGAAATGTTGACAGATCTGTTTCATTTCAAATCTATTTGTTTCCCTCATTTTAATTTCATCTGTAAAGGCTTTCAGAATGATCTGATTTACATGGGTCTCTCATCAAGTTTTCTACAGGCTCATTTTTTCCCTTGACTGTTTCTCACTGTTTTGTGAAGCCATATGACTGTGATCATCCCCCTTTGTAATATTTTATAAGTGATCTTTCACTATAAGTTTTGCATTTAGCTACTGTCTCTGCACTTAGTCATTACATCAGATGGCTGCTGGCTGACTCTTCTGATTATTTTACTCTATTAACCCTCTCTAAGATATTTAATAAATAGAATGTCTACTTTTATCTATTTACAATTTATGAAAGTCAAGAACTAATTGAACTCTTGCCCTTGATGAGTTCAATTTACCAAATCTTGATGAATTGCATGACAAGTTATTAAAATTTTGTGAATGTGGCTGTTGTCATTGTTTATAATTTTCAAAAAAAGTGTCTTCTATAGGATGAATAAGGCCAAAGATGGGAAGATATTGTCCTGATCTTCAAAAGAGTGTTGTGAGGGGAAAGAGTTGGAAAGGTTAATTATAAAAAATATTCTATTAAAATGATGGTTTGTGTGAGCACATAGGAAAAAAAAATGCTGGTTTCTCTCAATCAGCTTTGGTTCATCCAAGATATGCCATTCCAAGTAATACTTCTTTCCTTTTTTGGAGGGGACAAGATTACTTCATTTAACAAGGTCTATCAGAATATCCTTGCAGACATGATGGAAAAATGTGTGAGAAATACTAGTAAGTTTGTAGCTTTGGAAACAATTGGATGATCATTTAATCTGGATATGTCTGAATAATCAAAAAATAGAGTTCATTAACTGATTTATATTAGCCTATGGGGCAGTTCTGTATTGATAGGTCATAGGTAACATACTTATCAAATTTGCAGAAGATGTCAGTCAATAAACATTTATCAAGTGACTATTATGTTCCAGGTAGTGTGCTAAACATTGGGGATATAATGAAAGGTAAAAGTCATTGCCCTCAAGAAGCTCACGGTCTAATGTGAGAGACGAAATGTGACAACTATGTACATACAAGTTCTACACAGGATAAGTAGGAAACAGTAAAAAGAGGGAACACACAAGAATTAAAAAGGATTGGGAAAGGGATTTAGGTGGGTCTTGAAAGAAGAAAGACTGCCCACTACATTGCATTATTGAAATAAGGAACCAAAAACTTATCTCCAGTATAATAGACTAATGTAGACTTTGCATTTATATTCTAAAAATAATTTTCCTAATATGGATAGACGGTACACTTGAAAAAGACCTGAAGATTTTAATTATATGAAAGCTCAATTTGAATCAACTGTCATCTGGCATCTGAATAAGTGAATATGATTTTCATCAGCTAGTTTTAGCACAGGTGCATGCAGATAAACCATCACGTCTTTGTAATGCAACAGGATAGAACCAGCATGGCTATGGACACTAATAGCATAGGAAATGGACAGGAGGCAATGCCAGACAAACAAGAGTTATCAAGAGATCCAAATGAAACAAATCTTGCCACACAGAGGGCTTCTGGCAACTTAGGGCAACCTACTTAATTCTACCTGCTAATTCCTTGCCCCCTCTTTCATCATAAAGGTGTCTAACTCTATAGATTTTAGTTTAGTTTTAAATTTTGTCTGTTGTATTTGTACAACAGTCATTTCCTAATATAGTCAATACCCTCCCCTTCCATATCTCTCTCCCCTCCATGAAATTCTTTCTTGTAAGGAAGAAGAGGAGTTCAGAAAAATTAATGGACTCAGTGACTCCATCTGACAATGCTTGCAATCCTTCATCTCTTCTAAAAGAAGAGAAGTGAACTTAATCATCCTTGCTCTGATATCAAGATGATAACTTTAATTAATCACAATTTCTCTTCTTTTTAATGTTTGTTTACATATTTTAGTCATAATGTATATAGTTCTCTCATTTCTGCTTACTTCGTTTTGTATCAGTTCATACACATCTTCTAATATTCCTTGGAATCTCTCACATTCATCTGTCCTTATGGCCTTATGGCATTTCTCTATATTCTTTTGACACAGTTTTTTTCAGCCATTCCCAAATCAATAATTTCACTTTTACCATTTTTTCTGTTTCAAGAAAAACAACTATGAATAGTTTGGCTTATATGGGTTCTTTTTTTAAGAGGCCTAATAGTGGGATCATTAAGTGAAAGGATATGATGGTCCAGTTATTTTTTTCTTCATAATTTCCAATTTCAGAATGGTTTGATCAATTCATAGCTTCATGTGCCATATTTTGGGCTGTGGCCATTCAATCAGTGAATTCAATAATGAACTGATTGTGTATGTGTGTGTGTGTGTGTTAATAATTTAAAAAAAACAGTAGTCCATATATTCCATGAAGGGTAGAGCACCCTCCAAAATCTATAAAGAAATAAGGGGAGAGGGATAGGCAGATGGGGAAGCAAAGGGTGAGGGGAAAAGATAAGGGAGGGATCCATGGATGGAGGGAGGTTAAGTAATAGCAAGACAAGTTAAGGAGCAGAATTAAAGCAAAGAGACATCATGTATAGGAAAGATATGTGTGTGTAAGTGGGTGGGGTGGGGTGTGTGTGTATGCATGTGAATGTATATATCTACATTATTTTGGGAGAAGAAGAGCCCTCAGTGTGTGCAGACTTGGTTCCAAAGATGCTATGTATGATGGGTAGGAAGTCACTTCAGCTCTCTGAACTTTAATTTACTCATTTGTAAACAAGGATAAGAAGATGTGCACTACCTACCTTGTAGAATTATTGTGATGAAAGTACTTTGTATACTATAAAGCACTAAATCGATGTTAGGTGATTATTGCCCTCTTAAGTGCAATCTATTATCATTCTTGCTGTCCAAACATAAAGAATTCTTGAAAGTAACTTAAACTTCATTTACTTTACTTTCCTTGGTAAAAGCTGCTACTTCTGAAGATGCTGTAGTATCTCTGGATACTATATTTTTCTTTATTTTGTGGATTAAAAAATTAACTATGATGATTTCTTACCCATGTGTTCCCACTTTATTATTCCTTTAAAATCTCAATGAGAATGACCTATGTGGTTGTAAAAGACTTCCTTAATGAAATTATGAGAAACTAAAAGTTGAGCTTTTGCCATAGCAGCCTGGCTATAGTATTCTATAGCAGATCACAAATTCAGTCCTATGTTTTACTAACATGTATAAAAAATCTGAGATCTTGCTGTTTTTATTGTTTATTAATTGCAATACTCCCCCCCCAAAACCCCAGAAACATTAATGTCAAATGCAGTCTTTAGAGGGTCTTCTCCAAGAAAATTCCTTCTTGGCTTATGTTGAAGTTGGCTCAGATTCCTTGATAGAAACAGAGAACATAGCTCTAGATATAGAATGGCTATAGTCAACCTCCTGATTTTATAGATGAGGTTAATGTTGTTTGTCCATTATGCTGGAAGAGAACCATGACATCAGGGAGGTGATGTCATGACATGCAAGTGAGTTGGATTTCAGTGAGTGAGGGAGGTCATCTGCCTCACTTTCCCATTCAGAGCCATATGGCTCCAGTGGTCAGCTTTGACTGGAGATGGCTCTATACACAAGGGAAGACTTTGACCTTTTTAGCTGTCAATAGTCACTTAATGTTTTTTGAATGGGTAAGTGTACATTATGTGTGACAGCTAACACTTTCTTTACAATAATCTTAGAAGAACAATGCATGTATATCTTCCCATTGTCTCCCCCTATTGAATGTAAACTCCCTGAATGCAGATACTTTTATTTTTGTCTTGGAAACCTCAATGCCTTGCACACTATAAGTAAAAGATATATTGATTGATTCCTGTTTTATAGAGGAAAAAATGACCTGATGATATGAAGGGATTGTTCAAGGTCTTCCAAGTAATAATCATCAAGAGAGATTTGAAATGAAGCCCCCTGATTCCAGAATCAGTGTTCTTTTCACATTATCATGTTGGTTCTATGGTTAAAGATGTGACTTAAATAGTTAAAAGGGGAAAATATATTCACCAGAGGTATTTGTCTCTGTGAAGGAGGATATCCTACTCAGAGGCCAAATAAAAACAACTCCCAGTGCCTGATACCTGATGAGTACTTAATAAAAGCTCATTGACTGAGCTACAGAGAGGATCAAAATTCTAGGTGACCCAAAGGCAGCAGAGAGCTGTGTAATAAAACTAAGGCAATATTGACTTGTGTGTAAGAAAAGTTATAAAAATAAAATTTAGGAAATAAGTAATCAGAAAAAGGAAGTTGGCCACTTTTAAAGAGAGAATAAATGGTAGTAGATATTTGGCTATATATTAAATTAGTACTCAAAAATATTAAAAGATTTAAAAGCATCCCTCTAGTGCCTTGTTAGTAGATCCATTATGGAGGAAGTCCGAAAGGACAGGGACAAGAACAAAACAAGATGAAAAGATGCTAATGGACTTCCGTCTCCCATCACTGAAGAGAAAACTCTTAGAGATGAAATTGGAGATTGTTTCAAGGATTCTAAATATCATCATAGTGATTTTAGAGTTATGGAAGTAGTTACCATTACTGGGAGGGAGGGAGAAAGAGACATAGAAAAAGAGAAAAAGTAAAAGATAGAGAGAATAAAAGAGAGAGAGAAAGAGGGAGAGAGAGACACACACACACAGAGAAATACAATAGAGAGACAGAGACAGAAAAACAGAAATAGAGAGATAAAAAGAGACAGAGACAGACAGAAAAAGAGACAAAGACAGAGAGAGGGAATTTGAAATTATTTTATAGTTAGAGGAAACATATGTACTAACATAGCATTTGGCCAACTGGCATTAACTGTTTATATTGGTTTAAGCTTCCCAGGGAAGGTGATAGTTTGACGACAGAATAACTACATGGCATTTGGTACAGTAGCTTTGAAGATTTTAAGATAGACAAATAGACCTCATGCCTTTGAGAGAAGTCAATAGATAGAAAGACACGTCCTTTAAATGAATGGGAATCATTAATTTATCTAAAATGATGGAGAAAACATTTACATAGTTGTGACAGTAAATACCACTGGATACTGGCTATCCTCAAATCAGGGATCACTTTAACATTTTTAAAAGTACAAGTGAATTTAATTGTAGCTACAGAATCAATGGCAAAATAAAGATTTTGTAGGATATGATGATCTGAAATTATACCTACATGATACCAGACCATAGAGTTGAAAGGTGAAAAAATCAGTCACTTTGCTATTTTATCTAAAGAGCAAAAGCAAACAGATGATCTGATGGAGTAGACTGAGAATGGGAGCATGGAATTAGCACAATAATTCACTTAAATAAACAGGACATTAGAATATAGTAAAGAGAAACAAAGTAGCTATAAAAATAAATTTAATGCAAAATAGAGTTTGAAAGTGTGTGAGAAGTTCTTAAGATGGAGAGATTGCTTCTGGCTGGAGGTAGAGTCGGGTAAGCAAGAAAGGCCCCATGAAATGGAGTGGTATTTGAGTTGGGCCTTGAAGAATCCATAACATTTCAGCCAATGAATCTATGGATGTTCCATGTATGTAGAATTATCACAAAAGCTGGGAAAGCCTGGACAAAATTTAGGGAACAAATAGTAAGTATATTGACTTAATTGAAGTTTGAGACACATGAAGGACTTAAAGCCAGATAGTAAAAAATACATTGGAGTTTAGCCTGTGGGGTAGACAGTGAGGAGCCATTGAGAATTTTTGAATTGTTTTATAGTGGGAAAAATGTTGAACTTGGAGTCAGAATCAATAAATAAGCGTTTATTAAGTACATACTACTGGCACAATTGTACTGGGTTCTGGGGATACAAGAAAAAAAATGAAACAAGCCTAACTCACAAAGAGCTTACATTCTAATGAGGGAGACAAGTCCACCTATAAAGAAAGATGGCATAAGGATAGAGTGAATAAATGTAGTTTATATAAATATAGTTAATATAAATAGTAAATATTTATGTTACATATATACATACAATAAAGGGGAAAATAGACTTTATGAGACTGAGGTAAGAAGATAATATATTCCAGATATGTGGGATACTCAGTGCAAAAAAAGAAATGGAAAATCAAGGACTGAGTGAGGAAAACCAGTCTGTTTGGATTGCAGAATTTGAGAGGGGAATTCAAGTCCAAAGAAGGTAGAAAGATAGGTTGTCAGGATACAAAAGGATTTAAAAAAAACTATACAGAGAAGTCAGAGGTGGGGAGCCACCAGAGTTGGATTAATAGGAGAATTACATGATCAGATCTGAGTTTAAAGAAACTTACTTTGGCAACAGTATGAAGGATAGAGATATTAAGAGATCAGAAGAGATTTGTCTTGGTTCTTCTATTTGCTATATACCTTTAGGCAAGATATTTTATGTTTCTCAGCCTGTAAGGATCTGGACTAGTTCTCCTTCAGCTTTAAGTTTCTGTAATAAGATTTCATTCTCTAAAAATGGGATGATGTATATGAAAAAACCACCATGCAAACATAAGCTGCTATTGTTATACCTTAACTTTGAAAAACAATAGGCAAAAAAATGGAGAAAGTAGCTCCCGGATACCAAGTGTTGCAAAAAATATTCAGAAAGTATGATTTCTAGCAAAGCCACCAGTTCATCACCCTACACACACATCTTGTCTATCTCTTCCTCTCTTTGAAGTTAGATAGACTAGGTTCTTCACCACCTTCAGCCTTGTCCTGCTGAATTACTGGCCAAGTTTTCTACCTCATCTGATATTGTCACTTTCCTGGTTTATGTCCAAAGAAGAATCTTCTCCTAGTCTAGAGAAAGAGAGATTTCCCTGGAAGAACATCCAGTACAGAGACTTCACATGTCACATATACATACTGGTCAAATCATTTAACAAAACTATCTCTTTTTAACTCAGAGTTAAATAAAACAACCCCCCTTTTCCCAAACAAACATGTAGTAGAATTGTCAAAAATGTGATAGCTATGATCTTTCAATGATTTAGTGAGAAAATCATATATGATGATAGTGAGTGTTCATATAGTGCCATATTGCTTGCAAAACTCTTTATAAAACTTGTCTCTTTTTTTCTTGGAGCTCTTCTAGATCATCCTGCCAGTTTTGTCAATGAGAAAATTTGAGGCTCAAATTTTGGGTCAAGTGAGTTATTTAAAGCCATTCAAATAGTAAGTGGTAGAACTAGAATTAATATTTTTATCTTCTCATTCTACGTGCAATATTGTCTCTACCATTCCATGCTGCCTGACTACGGCCATATTTCCTGATGTCACACGGGAGGAAAATTGTTGTTGTTCATCCTTTATTCTTGAAGAGGACTATTGTCATCTGGAGAATAATATCTTGACTTGCAAGTGCATTGGATTTAAGTAAGGTAGAGCTGTGAAAAATTGCCAACATCACTCTCTTCTCCACAGTCATTTGGAATACCAGAGGAAAGTGCAAAACCAATTTTTGTTTCTTCTAAAACATATAACTCTTACTTCCTGTGCGTTAGTGCTTCTGATCAAGATGAAATGGTCCATCTCTAAGCCTGAGTTCTTCAAGAAAACTAGTCTGTATGAGGCACTTATAACCTCAAGGTGGTCAGAAGCATTTAGAGGCAGGAATCTTGAGATGGTCATCAATTTTTTGTATTGGTTGAAAGATGATTCCATCTCCATTTCTAACTTGATTTCATAAGGCGATGCTAAAAATAAGATAATATAATGCATTTGACAGTTTTTTGATAGCGTTCTCTCTGTGTGTATGTATATATGTGTATATATGCACATATATATATATATATATATATATATATATATATATATATATAT
>JAJPUD010004371.1:16256-32820 GCA_023553655.1 Myrmecobius fasciatus
CATTAGACTGTAAGCTCCTTGAGGGAGCTTTTTCCTTTCTTTCTATTCTCAGCTTTTAGCACAATGTGGGGTATTATTGATGCTTAATAAATACTTGTTGATTTATTGACTTGCCTATACCTACTTTTACTGTGGGGAGGGGAAAGCAAGGAAGGGCTCTAGCATGTTGCATGGGCCCTATGTGGTGATTTTATGGGAGAATCTGAACAAGAATCTGAACATTACAGAATGGTCAGATGTCACCATCTTTATCATTTCTGGAAATTATTAAGTAATGACATCACAATCTATTTAAATATACACATATATGCATATGTGTCTGTCTCTCAAAAATTTAATTTTAAGGGTATGTGGAAACCTCTTTTACTTTTGTATATCAGCAACCGCCTTCTCATTAGCTTCTTTAGTTGATGCTAATGAGGCTTGAGTTCAGGTCCCTTCATCCCCACATTTCCTACTCCAAGCCATTCTGCTCTAATTTCCAGTAATTCTTTTTAAGTGTGACATCTGGGAAAGAACCCAACACTTTAGATACAGCAGTATGCAATGTGAATATCATTTGTTTTACCTTGGCCTCTATTATTTTTTCTTAATATGTTGTAGAATTAGATTTATTTTTTTGTCTGCCATGTCACACTGCTAAATTGCATTTAAATTTTTCACATGGATTAATGTCTCATAGTATTTGTTCCCAACTTGTACCATGAAATTAATTTGAAAAAAATCTAAGTTCAGTACTTTACATGTATTTATTTTAAAAATATGTTCTTTTTTGTTTCTTACATCATCATAGTTATTCCCTAGTATTCCTCCCTTCACTTCCCATATCTGGAACTATCTTTACTTGTCCTGATCTTGCCACTGGACCCAGCTGGCTCTAGAGGAGAGACTGAGGCTGGTGACTGCACAGCCTTCCAAACCTTAAATCCAATTTATTTGAAAATCATGACATCACCTCCTGATATCATGGTCCTTTCCAAGAACAAAGGACAAACAACAGCCTTTTCCTTCTCAGAGTTATCCTTTAGCTATTATTTTTTAAGGTGGAAAAAAATTCAATACAAAATTGATACATTGAATGAATCTGAAAATATTTGCAATTTGTAACACCTCCACAAAGCTATGGTTTGGGAAGATATTCTTTTGAGTAATGTTTGAACTATATAATTTTGTAACATATTCATTTTTGATTTCTTTGGTCTCTAGTTGTCCTTTCTGTTCACATTGTGGCAATTCTTGTATATGTTGTTTTCTTGACTCTACTTACTTTACTTGGTATCAGTTCAACTAGATCTTTCTGTACCTCTCCATATTTATCACATACATCATTTCTTATTGTACAGTAAGAAATTCATTTACATTCATTTATAATACATATTCCCCAATCAATGGACATCCACTTTGTCTCTAATTCTTCGCTATCACAAAAAGTGTTGCTATAAATATTTTAGTGTATATGAAGACTTTCTTATCAGTGGTTTCTTGAGGTTATAAATCCAGCAATAGAATTTCTGGTTCAAAGAGTAAGAACATCTTACTCACTTTATTCCCATAATTCCAAAATACTTTCCAAAATGATCATACCATTTCACAGTTCTACCAACAATGTATTACTGTGCCTAGTATCCCACAACCAGTTTAAGCACTAATTGCCATTTTTGATCATCCTTGTCAATTTGAACAGTGTGGAGTGAAACCATTTTATTAATTTTTATTTGATTTGCTGATTATTTTATTTTATCTTTTAGATTTGGCCAAACAATACGTACTGTTGAGATCTCTTTGAATCCTAATTGTACCATCCAAACTGTTAGCTACCTGCTCTAGATTAATATCATTCAAAGATATGTTAATTATGATATCTTTGCCAAGAAATTCCCAAATAGTGTCACAAAGAGTCAGACACAGCAACAACATCCGATCATTGATAAAAATCTTGACAAGGCTAGGGTTAAGGACAGAACATAAGATCATAAATTTACTACTGGAGGAGTCCTTAAAAGTCAATCAAATACAATTCCCTTGTTTTATAGTTGAGGAAACTGAAGATCAAAGAATAAAGTGACTTGTGGAAGGTTGTACAGCTAGTTAGTATGTGAGGCAGTATTTGAATTCAGGTCTTCCTGTCTCACAAGCCAGTACTCTAATTACTGTGCTACCTAACTTCCCCAAAACTGGACCCTTGAGTTTTTTTCTCTCTAGATTTTTGTACGTCCATTTTTCTCCATTGTTTGGGTGTGATCATTCACATTGTACTATTATCTAACTCACATTTCCTCAATTTTTCCCCCTACAGGAGATTTTAAGAAACTTTAACAAATGCTTTGTGTCAAGCTAAATATGCTTCATCTACAGCTTTTCCTCTGGTTTCTAGCCTGATAACCATGTCAAAAAAAGAAAAGAAGTTAATCTGTGTTGTTTCAGGGTCATGATAAAAATTGACACGTATGAATTAAAAAAAAAAAACTTTACTAGGCATTATCTCATTTGATTTTTCATAAACCCTCTTTCACATCAATACCAAATTATTGTGAACCTCATTTTACAGAAGAGGAGACTGAAAATCATATAGGTTAAATGGTATATCTAGGATCACATAATAGGGTCATACATAAGTTTCAAGCCCATAACTCTCCTAACTTCAAATTTAAAAGGGTTTCTACTATATTTCATTTCTTTTTAATATTCACAAAATTATGATCAAAGAATTAGGAGCTAGAATGAACCTTTTAGACCTCCTTCCCCCTACCCAAACTCTCAATTTTAAAAGAGAGAAAATAGGTCTGAAGAGTAGAAATGATTTTTTGCAGATTCCCCTTACTAATTCAGTTTAATTCAGCAGCTATAAATCTCTTGTTTGCTGAATGCAGAGGATTCTGTTGGGTGCTCGGGGAAAATATAGAGTTTAGAAAGACAGATCCTATTCTCATGGAGCTTCCAGTTTAGGAGAGATAAAAGGATCTGTACTTTATGAATCTAAGTATGTACATATTCTTTTTCTTTCAGCAGCACATTTATGACTATAATTATATTCTAGAAAATGTGTTAGGTGGCCCAGGATGTCCAAATGCTATTGGCAATTTTCTGGGAGTACCAGGGGATTAGGAAGATTTAGAAGTGGCCATGGATTGTTTTTAAGAGAATGGGAGGCCAGTGTCAGGGAAACATGAAAAAGGGGGAGTTGTGACATCAAGTAGATTAATCTATTTCTTTACTTCGAGTTGAATATGTGTGTGCTAACCAACATTTTTTTCCCTCTTCTGTGGGCTTTAGTAAAAGATGCTCATCTATTCCTCTGAGTCCTGTGAATGTAGGGTATTTTGTTGTCATAGATAATATTGTGAGGTCTAGGGAAGAGAGTAACCAGACAGCTCATCTGGAAGTCATCTGTCCCTCATAGCACTCCTTTTGGACACTTGCATTCTAATTTGTACTATTATCTGTGCACCTGCCTTAAGTCCCTGACTGAATGACAACTTCCTAGAGTAGGGTTCATGTTAGGTGACACAGTAGATGGAGTGCTGGGCCTGGAATCAGGAACCTAAGTTCAAACCCAGTCTCAGACACTAGTTGTGTGACCCTGAGCAATTCACTTCACCTGATTTGCCTCTGTTTCCTCTTCTATAGTTGGAATTAGAAAAGGAAATGTCAACCTACTCCAGTATTTTTGCCAAGAAAACCCCAAATGAGGTTACAAAGAGTTAGACATGACTGAAATGACAAAACCACAAGGATTTATATCATTTTTCTTGGCCTTGTGTCTACAGCAGAACCTAAGCCAGTGCATTAAATGCAGTGGCCTTAATAAGTGAATATTGGTACATATACATAGTTGAATATGTATGTGTCATATCCTTCTCCTTGACAATAAGGTCTTTGTGGGTAGGGACTAAGCTAGTAAAAATCTCAGGAGGCATGTATATATCTGTGTCTGTGTCTACTTCTGTGTCTGTGTCTTCCTGATCAGCTTTTGAAGACAATGTTGAGGGTGACACCTTATCTTCTTGCTTCTTATTCTGCAGAAGGCAAAAGCCAGGCTTTGATCTCCCTTGAAGTGCTGGTCCTACCTACATGTAGTTCATTCACATCCCCCTGACCACCACAATTTGACCTCCCTGAGTTCACTCCCATTCTATGTTTTCTCACTCCAATCTCTCTGTCATTGCTTCTCCCATTCTAATCCTTTGTCCCCCTTTGTAAATTGACTTAGAATTTAGTTGTCATGCTAAGACCCAAGCCACAAAACTAGAAATCTTTATTTGCTTTACCAGATCAGATGAATCAGTTAACAAGAATTTATTAAACACCTACTATGTGCCAGGCCCTATGCTAGACCCTAGCGATATAAAGACAAAAGTGAATCTATCCTTAAGCAACTTGTGTTAAATCAGGGCAGACGACATAATGTATTCAAATACATTGAATACATAATCACTGTATGTATATGAACACAAAATCTGGGGTAATTTTTACAGGAGATGGCAGCTGAGGGGATCAGGAAAAGCATCCTGTAACAAATGGTGTTTCGGGTTAACCTTTGAAAGAAATGAGGACTGCTAAGTGACAGAAGTAAATAGGGAGGGTGTTCCAAGTATGAGGCAAGGCTTATGCAAAGGTGCAGTGACAGGATATGGAATATAAAAGTGAAAAAACATCAAGAAAGGCCTGTTTGGTTAGAGCCTAGGATAAATGTAAGAGAGGATGTGTAATAAGCCTAGAATGTTGGGTTACAAGTAAAGGGGAAACTAGGTGGTACAGTGAATAGAGCACCAGCCCTGAAGTGAGGAGTACTTGACACTGGCCCCAGACACTTAATACTTACTGGCTATGTTACCCTGAGCAAGTCATTTAACCTTAACTGCCTCACAAAAATAAAACAAAACAAAACAGACCAAAAAAAACCCCCAGAACTAGGTAGTAAAGAGTTTTAAATATATTCTCATGTGTTGGATAAAATGGTCCATAAATTTTCCCCTAAGACAATAGGTTAGATTCTGGAGAACAGTTTGGAACTATGTCCAAAGGGTTATCAAACTGTGCATACGTTTTAATCCAACAGTGTCTCTACTGGGCTTATAACCTAAAGAGATCATAAAGAAGGGAAAGGGACCCATATGTGCAAAAAATGTTTGTAGAAGTCCTTTTTGTAGTGGCAAGAAATTGGAAACTGAATGGATGCCCATCAGTTAGGGATTGGCTGAATAAGTTATGAATGTTATGGAATACAGTTTTGCAATAAAATGAAATTCTCTTGCACATTTGTATTGAGTATGCTATTTGCCTTCCCATTCATCTTTATGAATGAATGTTGAGTCTATTGGGGTGCTACATCCCGTTCCCACACACACACTTACTCCCCCTCATAACAACAGTTCACATTTATTATTTACATGTTTACAAAGATATTTTTTAAAACAATCCTGTGAAATAGATATTCTCCCTCTTTACTGATGGTAAAACTGGTATTTAGAAAGATGAAAAAATTTGTTCAGATCACATAAACATGAAATTAATATTCTAATATTTGGGCACTAATAATAGTGTTTTATCCAGAATTGTAGCTAGTTAAATTTTTCATCTAGGATAAAAACAGTTGAGGAAATTAGAACTTCAATGAGTCCCCACCCAGGTATAGACACCTTAAATTAGTTCTTTCTGCTACCCCATGTTGTTGTATATATCTCGGAAAGGGGACAGACTTGGCTGGGGCAGCTAAAGACCTGCTTGTACTGCAGGAAGATTCTGAGGCTCTGCCATGGGTATACATGCTGGTCACATCAATCACTTTGTGTTCCCTGCTAATCACTTTGTGGGAGTTATTTTGAAATGTCATCAAATGGGGCTTTTGGGCATCAGGGAAACTGAAGTTGGGAAGTAATTCTCCTGGGGGTAAGCTCTGTTTTGGGGAAGAATATGAGAAAGGAGAGAAACTCTTCCTTCTGCACCAAAAAGATGTGTGACGTATACCCCAGCAATTTGGAGAGGAGAACAGAGCATTAGAGTTCTGTGAGTTTTAATGCTTCTGGAATGAAACTTTTTATATTTGATTTTGAGTTACATAGGAATTTTTATGGGAATTTTTATCTAATTTAATTCAATTTTAAGAAATGTTATGGAAACTGGGCCTGGATGCTAGAATGGAAAGCATGACACTAGGGATTTGATGAGTTATTAAGAAGAATGTTTCCAAACCATGAGGCCGATTATGGCCTGGAGCAGGCTGTGTGTAATGCTGGGCTCTGGAGGGCCTAAAGAGAGGCTGGCCCTTCTGAGCTCTGCTGTCTGCTATCAGCTGCCTGAGAGTCTCTGGCTGGCTGAGCAAAGTCTGAATGTCCTGCTACAGTAAATTTTGGGGCACATCTTCCATATTTGCTAATGCCATCAGGAGTTTCAGGAAGCAAATATAGACCACCTGACATTTGACTCTAAATGCATTACACTGTAAGAAGCCCTCTTGTTTTTCTTCTCAATCATTGCTTCAAAGTAGTTTTCCTTATAAGGTGTTTTGTATTATCATCAATTTCGATAGACTATCGACTTCCTTCCCTGTTCCAAAATCACAATTACTTTTCCAAACTTTTCACTTTATTTCTGAATTGCCACCTTCTCCTCTTTCCATGCTTTGGAGCAATACCTGGTTCCCCTTAATCTCAAATCCAATTGCAATCTCATTTCAGTCTATTTCTCTCCCTTCTGTATTGTGATCTTTGAACTGCCTTTTTTTTTAAACATCCCAGGAAAATCCATAATGCTCAAACATAGCTACTTAAAACAACTTTATTGTTTCATTTTTTTCTGATAATACATATAAATTTATTTTTTATTGTACATTTATTTCCTTCATTTTTTCCCCCGAGGCAGTTGTGGTTAAGTGACTTGCCTAGGGTCACACAGTTAGAGGAAGTGTTAAATGTCTGAGACCAGATTTTAACTCAGGTTCTCCTGACTTCAGGGCTGGTACTCTATCCACTGCACCACCTAGCTGCCCCTGTTACACATTTCTTTATAAATCATATTTGGATAAAAAATTCATAACAAAAGGGAAAAAGCACAAGAGAAAAAAAAACATGAGAAAGGGAAAAAAGTGAATATAGCACGCGTTGATTTACATTCAGTCTCCTTAGTTCTCTCTCTACATGCAGATGAAATTTTTTTTTTGGGGGGGGGGGTCACTGAACCACTGAGAAGAACCAAGCCTTTCATAGTTGATTATCACTCAATCTTGCTGTTAGTGTGTGCAATGTATTCTTGGTTCTGCTTGTTTCACTCACATTGGTTCATGTAAATCTTTCCAGGCTTTCTAAAATTAACTTGTTCATCATTTTTTTTAATAGAACAGTAATATTCCATTACTTTAATATACCATAACTTATTCAGCCATTCCCCAATTGATGGGCATCTTCTCACTTCCAATTCCTTGTCATCATACAAAGAGCTTACATATGTGTATTCTTTTTCCTCCTTTATGATTTCCTTGGGATATAGTCCCAGTAGTGACAGTGCTGAATCAAAGGGAATGAAGAGTTTTATAGCCCTTTGAGCATAATTCCAAATTGCTCTCCAGAATAATTGGATCATTTCACAACTCCACCAACAATGCATGTGCCTAGTTTTCCAACATCCTTTCCAACACTTACCATTATCTTTTCCTGTCACATAACTACCTTTAATGCAGTACTTCTTAAGTGGGCAGAGGAGAGAAGGCAGTTTGCATCATTATCATCACTAGTCTCTAAATGAAAATAAGAATTTCCTTCAAACAGAAATAAAAAAATCAATAACACTGCTTGCAATTCAAAGAATAAATCTATAACTTCATCAGAGTGCCAGAGATTATGGACCTGAAAAAGTTAAGCTTCCTCTTTAGAATATGCATAGAGGGGTATAGCTGGTATGAAGAACCCCAAAATACAACTTTTATTTGGCTCAGACGTGGGCATCCTCTTGAAACATTTCCAGATGTCTTTTTTTACACTCCAGGCTCAGGTCAGAGAAAGAGACAGAGATGATTTAGAAGCAAGGGAGGAAAGGGAAAAGGATCTTCTCCTATGGGAGCAGCAGCATGGTACAGCAGCATATAGACTATTCAGGTAGAAGCCTTGAGTTCAAATTCATGCTCTACTAGTTAAGACCCATGTGACTTTGGGGAATAAAGCCAATCTCTCAGAACTTCAGTTTGCTTATCTCTAAAATGAAGGGGTTGAACTTAATAGAGTCTTCCTGGGCTCCTTAATCTTTGAGTTGAGAATTTTCAGAGCTTTAATGGGAACTGTGAAGAGAGAGAGGATCTCCTTTTGGAGTCTTGGAGATGGGAGAATAAGCATCTTAGTTTATCTTTGGATCCTCCAAGAGGGGGTAGGAATCAGGAAGATTTGTGTTCAGATTAGCGTAAGACACTTCCAACTCTGGGCAAGTCATTTAATCTCTTTTTGCCTCAGTTATCTCATCCATAAAATGGGGATAATAACAGCATCTATCTTGCAGGGTTGTTTTGAAGATCAAGTGAGATGATGATGTTAAAGCACTTAAAACAGTGCTTGGCACAAAGTAAGCACTATATAAGCATTAGTTATTATTATAAAAGAAATCAAAGGTTAGTGAAATAAAGATGTAATTATTTTCATATCCAAATACTCTCCCTAAATCCCCTGAAGTTCTGAAATCTATCCATAAATCTATGAGGTTTCTTTGGACCCCAGATTAAGAGCCCCATGCTCTAGATACTCTCCATTTTGTAAATTTACTTTCTAAAATGAGGCCTCCCAAATTGAACATAAATCCTCCAAACATGGATTTTCTCTTATTAGTTGACAAAGACAAGTGGTAATAGAATGCCCTAGTGTAACATTTTAGATCTTTCATTGTTCCTTCAGTAAGTCTGTTCTATATGTGCACACATACACAGACAAAGCAGTAAAGTGATAAATTAAAAATGAGCTACAATTCAAAAGATCTCTAGAGGGGAAACATTCATTAGAACAAAGACAAAGTAATGGTTTTTTTACATAAAGATATATTTTTATTTTGCCATGACAGAACTATAAAAAGAGAGAAATTTAGTATAAAATTTAGCAACACAAGAATTATAAATCATATCATAACTGAAGGATTTTCTTATGATAGTTGGAGAATTTTCACTCCTAAAATACAGAAGGAAAGTTGGAATTCTTTTTTTTTAAATTAAAGCTTTTTATTTGTATAACATATGTATGGGTAGTTCCCCAGCATTGATCTTTACAAAGCTTTCCATTACAAATTTTACCCCCAGTCTCCTCCCCTCCCCTAGATGGCAGGAAGTCCACTACATGTTAATAATGTTGAAATGCTTGAGAAGTTATGCAAGAAAAATCCTATTTACAAGAAAAAAAAGAATCAGAGAAAGGCAACACAATGCAAGCAAATGTCAATAGAGATCATGAAAATGTTACGTTGTGGTCCATATTTCATATCCCTCTCTCTGAGTGTATATGGTTTTCTTCAGTGAACAATTGGAACTGGTTTGAGACAATTCTTTGTTGCAGAGAGCCATGTCCATCAGAATTGATCATCATGTAATGTTGTTGCTGTGTATGATGATCTCCTGGTTCTGCTCGTTTCACTCAACATCAGTTCATGCAAGTCCCTCCAGGCCTCTCTGAAATCGTCCTGCTGGTCGTTTCTTACAGAGCAATAATATTCCATAACATTCATATACCGTAATTTATTCAGCCACTCTCCAATTGATGGGCATCCCTTCAGTTTCCAGTTTCTAGCCACTACAAAAAGGATTGCCACAAACATTCTTGCACAGGTGGGTCCCTTTCCCTCCTCTAAGATCTCTTTGGGATATAGGCCCAGTAGAAACACTGCTGGGTCAAAGGGTATGCACAGTTTGACAACTTTTTGAGCATAGCTCCAAATTGCTCTCCAGAATGGTTGGATCCGTTCACAGTTCCACCAACAATGTATTAGTGTCCCAGTTTTCCCACATCCCCTCCAACAGTTATCATTATCATTTCCTGTCATTTTAGCCAATCTGACAGGTGTGTAGTGGTACCTCAGAGTTGTCTTAATTTGCATTTCTCTGATCAATAGTGATTTGGAGCAACTTTTCATATGACTAGAGATGGTTTTAATTTCATCATCTGAAAATTGTCTGTTCATATCCCTTGACCACTTATCTATTGAAGAGTGGCTTGAATTCTTATATATATGAGACAATTCTCTATATATTTTAGAAATGAGGCCTTTATCAGAATGGTTGTTTTTTTTTAAACATGTATACTGTAACACAAACCTCCAAATACTTTCTTCATCAAAGAAGTAGGCTTAAGAGATTGTTTCCATACCTTATCCAGTACTGTTACTGTTACTAGAAAATACATGTAGACATCTTCTTTGGAAGTCTTCTTAAGAACAAAAGTTGAAATTACAAGAGAGAATTTAACCTATTGCTTTAAAGTTATGTCATATTTTTAGCCCCAGATGGTCTTATCCAGTTTCATTCCTTTTCTTATTTACCTGACTAGACTCCAAATAACTTTAGCCCATTTTAAAAAATTAAATCTCTTGGGGCAGCTAGGTGGTGCAGTGGATAGAGTACCAGCCCTGAAGTCAGGAGGATCTGAGTTCAAATGTGATCTCAGACACTAAACATTCCCTAGCTGTGTGACCCTGGGCAAGTACTTAACCCCAATTGCCTCAGAAAAAAAAGAAAAAAAATTAAATCTCTTTAGCAAGAATGAAGGAAATGTTAATGAAGAAATCCCAAATATAAGTTTAAGCATAAGTTCTAAGGAGATGCTCCAGAAGAATTCTGAACAATGGTAGCATCATAGGGATAAATGCATTATCTCACAGAATGCCCTCTTGGAAGGGGCAACTTTCATGGGGATATTGATATCCATATTTTTCCAATTATTAAGTTTTCCCAATTTCTTTGGCGTCCCTGGCTAAAATTCCTCATTCTCCAGGAAGACTTTCCTATTTTCCCTTAATTCTAGTGCCTTCTCTTTATTATCTCCCATTTATGCATATTGTCCCCCTAACTCAAGACATCTCTAAAGGGGACACATTCTCTGAAATAGGAAAGTTAACATACATTCTAAAATTTGACTGTACTTCAGATTTCTAAGTTTAAAAACAAGGATTGGGTGTTAAACTGACTGTAATTTTAAGTTTCTTTTCTGTAATTTGTAGGTCATTCATCCTTTATCATGTAACTAAATTGATTGTAATATGTTGCAGAGATGAATCATGTCTAAGAAATGACAAAAAAGACACTTTCAGAGAGATATCACTGGGGAAAAGGGTCATTCATATTGTGAGGGGAGGGGAATAACAGATGGATTAGTCATATGTTGTATGGATACTCTCATACTATTAAGAAAGTTAGAAAAAGATTCCCAGCAAATTGGCTAAACTTTACCCATTTATTAGAGCATTTACTGGACCAAAGTCACACAGACTGAGAAAGCTTATCTAATCAGGGTAGAGCTGGGAGTAATAGGTAGAATTTATAAAGAAGCAAACTTGGATTTGAAGTTAGGAAAAAAAAAACTTCCTGAAAATTAAAACTTCCATAAGTAAACTGGATTGTCTTTGGATGTAGCATTTTCCTCCTGCTTGGAGGTCTTTAAGGAAATGTTATGTGACTCCTTGTTGGGGATGCCTTAGAAGGAATTTTTTAAAAAGTTATAGATTGGATGGGATGATCATTGGTATCCTTTTAGATATTGAATTTTGTTTTTTAAAGAACATTTTGAAGTTTTCACCAAAAAAAGATTGAATAATTAGAAAATAGAATAATGCAGTGAAAAGATACTGACTTAGAGAGAGAGGAGATCTGTGTTCAAATCCTGCCTGATTTTTATTGCCTTTGTTACTGATCCTTTCTGGGCCTCAATTTCCCCATCTGTAAAAAAGATTAATTGCCCTTTGAAGGTCCATTCCTTCTCTAGATCTTTGATCTATAACCTTAAAGTGCAATAGAAAAATGAGTTATTTTTGGAGAGAGTACACATATCAAAAAAGTCAAAGGTCCAAGGTTAAATTTCAATCCAAAGAAATTTTGTAAACTTGATTTCTGTGAGCTTGAAAACATTGCATGAGTGGTCTCTGTTAAAAGATTACAGGGCTTTATGCAATTGAGGAGGTGCATATTGGAACTGCATTTTGCTTTATTTGTGAGTTATTCAGAGAAATTTGGGGGCAGGTAGGTGGGACAATAGATAAAGTACTGGGTTTGCAATCAGGAAGATTCAAATTCAAATCTGGCTTCAGATACTTACTGTGTGACCCTAGGCAAGTCACTTATCCCATTTTTCTGTTTCCTCATCCATAGAATGAGCTGAAGAAGGAAATGACAAACCACTTCATTATCTTTGCCAAGAAATTCCCAAATGGGATCATGAAGAATAGGATACAATTAAACAACAAGACAGGATTGTTGGTTCAGCTGAATGTAAGCATGTTGAGGGCAGGAGTTGTTCTGTTTTTGTATTTATATCCCCATTGCCTAATACAGTGCTTGGCAATAACAGTTCTTAATAAATCATTTTTGAATTGAATTTTAACCTGATAGCAAGGAAAGATTGATTTATTTTACTTTGCTAGTGTTGATTGAGATTCATTCTTTGCTCATTTATTATATTTTGTAAGACAAATGATGGGGAAGAAGAGGATAATAATCTATCTTCTTATTTGATAGGCATTTCCTTTTGGTCTGTTGTCTGCTCCATAATTGTATTGGGTTTCCAGTAGGTGTCAGTAATGTTGTGGGACCATGAGCCCAATTATCTCATAACAAGTAGTGAGAAAGACTCAGAAAGATGGGAAAAGAATAAAGGGGTGAGGCTTTTATTCATTTATCATCCAGAAGGAATCTTTAATTTATATATTTCTTCACTTGAAGCAGCAGTGAAAGAAAGATGCAGAGTCATAGCCTGGGAGACACACAGTAGGTTGAGGGTCAGAATTGGTCCTTAATCACTATTGTTGTAACACCAGCCAGTATATAAAAGCAAAATGAGCAAAGTGCTCCCGAACATAAATAGCTGCTTTTGAAGTCATTGTTAGTTATGAGAAAAGGGGAAGATTAGTAATCCTTTTTACATGTTAAGTTTACCATTTCTTCAAAGTAAGGAAATATGGAACCCAACTCCAGCCATTGGATTTGATCTGAATCCTGTTTTGTTTTGCTGATGATGTTATTGTAATTATGGCAATTATATATACATATATGCATATATGTAATATACACATATGATATATACACACATTTTTGTCTATTTATATAGGTATATGTGATTAAGATACATTGAATTCTTTACTATACAGTCATTTGAACAAAACTTCCCATGTTTTTCTACTTCTTAAAATTAAATTTATTCTTAGTAGATGAAGAATTATTCTCAGCACTAAGAAGTTCCCAAAGAAAGGGTTAGACTATAATATGGTTTTCAAAGAGGAACTCCAGAAAATTCTGTATGATGGTAGCAGGATAGGAATGAGTAATCATCTCCCAAAGTGACCATATTGAAAGGGACAAAATACTCATTCTGCCTTAAAGTGCAAGAATAGTCTATTACATTTATGTCACCCTTTGTTCTGCCATTCCCTAATCTTCAGGTACATAATTTGTTTCCTTGCTTTGGGATACAAATAGTGGTGCTACAAATATTATGGCTTCCAAAAGCCAATTGCTATTAAATTTTCAGTGCAAGCACTTACATCTCAGAAAGAGGCAAACACTACAAAACATTGTTTTGATGATTATACAGACTTAAGAAAGTGATAAAGAACATATTAATGCTGTAGATTAGCCTTAAAAATATACTGTGTATAAATTTTCCAGGTGGCACAGTGGATGGAACATTGGGTCTAGATTCAGGAAGATCTGAATTCAAATTTGGCCTCCGATAGTTACTTACTGTGTGACCCTGAACAAGTTACTTAATCGCTGTTTGCCTCGGTTTCCTCATCTGTGACATGGGGATAATAATAATAACCACCTCCCAGGCCTATTATGGGGATCAAATGAGTTAATAATTATAAAATGCTTAGCACAGTGCCTAGCACATAGTAAACATTCTATAACTGTTAGCTGCTATTAATTTTGTTATCATTATGATTAATTTGTTGAGAGCTTGTTGTTAAACATTTGACCAGAATACATATGAGACTTTTCTTGGACCTCCTTGTGTGTAAATACAGTGATGGAACTGTTGAATCAAAGGTCACATGAACAATTTAGTTACATTTATTGCATAATGTAGATGGCCCAGGGGATAGATACAATGTATTGAATTTAGCATCATGAAGAATTGAGTTTGAATCCTGCCTCAGGGCTTTAGAAATCTTTAAGCCAGGTACTTAACTTTTGCCTAAATGCACAATCTCAGTTCCTCATCTGTAAAATGGGAATATTGTAGCAAATGAAACAAGCATTTTTATAAATTTTAAAGCACTGTATAAGGGGTAATTATTATTATTCCTTTTGTTTTAGATCAATTGTTTTGATGATCTTAAGGAAAGAACTCTCCCCTTTTATTCCTATACATTTTAGGGTCTTTTTTTCTTATTAAAAGCTTTTTATTTACAAAACATATGAGTGATTTTTCTACATTGACCTTTGCAAAAAACTTTTTTCCCAAGCTTTTCCCCTCCTTCGCCCCACCCCCACCCCTAGATGACAGTTAATATAATACATGCTAAATATGATAAATTATATGACAAATCCAATACATGTATACACATCTATACAGTTCTCTTACTGCACAAGAAACATCAAATCTAGAAAGAGAAGAAGAAAAAAACAACCTAAGAAGGAAAACAAAATGCATGGAAATATTCACAGAAAGCATTCAAACGCTGTGTTGTGGTTCACAATCAGTTCCCACAGGCCTCTCTCTGGATGTATATGACTATCTTCATTGCTGAACAATAGGAACTGGTTTGAATCACATCATTGTTGAAGAGAACCATGTCCATCAAAATTGATCATCGTATACTCTTGTTACTGTGTATAACGTTCTCCTGGTTCTGCTGATTTCACTCAGCATCAGTTCATACAAGTCTCTCCAGGCCTCTCTGAAATCCTCCTGTTGGTCGTTTCTTACAGAGCAATAATATTCCATAACATTCATATACCATAATTTATTCAGCCATTCTCCAATTGATGGGCATCCTTTCAATTTCCAATTTCTTGCCACTACAAAAAGGGCTGCCACAAACATTTTTGCACATGTGGGTCCCTTTCCCTCCTCTAAGATCTCTTTGGGATATAGGCCCAGTAGAAACACTGCTGGGTCAAATGGTATGCACAGTTTGATAACTTTTTGAGCATAGTTCCAAATTGTTCTCCAGAATGGTTGGATCCGCTCACAGTTCCACCAACAATGTATCAGTGTCCCAGTTTTCCCACATCCCCTCCAACATTCATCGTTATCATTTCCTGTCATTTTAGCCAATCTGACAGGTGTGTAGTGGTATCTCAGAGTTGTCTTAATTTGCATTTCTCTGATCAATAGTGACTTGGAGCACCTTTTCATGTGACCAGAAATAGTTTCAATTTCTTCACCTGAAAATTGTCTGTTCATATCTTTTGACCATTTATCAATTGGAGAATGGCTTGAATTCTTATATATTTGAGTCAATTCTCTATTATTTTAGAAATGAGGCCTTTATCAGAACCTTTGGATGTAAAAATATTTTCCCAGTTTACTGCTACCCTTCTAATCTTGTCTGCATTCATTTTGTTTGTACAAAAACTTTTTACCTTGATATAATCAAACTTATCTATTTTGTGATTAATGATGACCTCTAGTTCTTCTTTGGTCACAAATTCCTTCCCCCTCCACAGGTCTGAGAGGTAAACCATCTTACATTGTTCTAATTTGTTTATAATATCATTCTTTATGCCTAGATGATGAATTAGGTGTGGGTCAATGCCTAATTTCTTCCAGACTAGTTTCCAATTATCCCAACAGTTTTTGTCAAATAGTGAGTTTTTATCCCAAAAACTGGGGTCTTTGGGTTTATCAAGCACTAGATTACTATTGTCATTGAATATTTTGTCCTGTGAACCTAACCTATTCCACTAATCCACTACTCTATTTCTTATCCAGTACCAAATGGTTTTAGTGACCACTGCTTTATAATATAGTTTTAGATCTGGTACAGCTAGGCCACCTTCATTTGCATTTTTTTCATTAATTCCCTTGAAATTCTTGACCTTTTGTTTTTCCAGATGAATTTTGTTGTTATTTTTTCTAGGTCAGTTAAATAATTTCTTGGGAGTTTGATTGGTATAGCACTAAATAAATAGATTAGTTTAGGTAGTATTGCCATCTTTATTATATTCCCCCAATCTATCCAAGAGCACTTGATGTTTTTCCAATTGTTTAGATCTGACTTTATTTGTGTGGAGAGTGTTTTGTAGCTTTGCTCATATAGATCCTGACTTTCCCTTGGCAGATATATTCCCAAATATTTTATACTATCGATAGTTATTTTGAATGGAATTTCTCTTTGTATCTCTTGCTGTTGCATTTTGTTGGTGATGTATAAAAATGCTGATGATTTA
>JAJPUD010004371.1:37820-98530 GCA_023553655.1 Myrmecobius fasciatus
TTTCTTACAGAGCAATAATATTCCATAACATTCATATACCATAATTTATTCAGCCACTCTCCAATTGATGGGCATCCCTTCAGTTTCCAGTTTCTAGCCACCACAAAAAGGGCCGCCACAAACATTCTTGCACATGTGGGTCCCTTTCCCTCCTCTAAGATCTCTTTGGGATATAGGCCCAGTAGAAACACTGCTGGGTCAAAGGGTATGCACAGTTTGACAACTTTTTGGGCATAGTTCCAAGTTGCTCTCCAGAATGGTTGGATCCGTTCACAGTTCCACCAACAATGTATCAGTGTCCCAGTTTTCCCACATCCCCTCCAACATTCATCGTTATCTTTTCCTGTCATTTTAGCCAATCTGACAGGTGTGTAGTGGTATCTCAGAGTTGTCTTAATTTGCATTTCTCTGATCAATAGTGATTTGGAGCAACTTTTCATATGACTAGAGATGGTTTTAATTTCATCATCTGAAAATTGTCTGTTCATATCCCTTGACCACTTATCTATTGAAGAGTGGCTTGAATTCTTATATATATGAGACAATTCTCTATAAATTTTAGAAATGAGGCCTTTATCAGAACCATTAAATGTAAAGATGATTTCCCAATTTGATGCTTCCCTCCTAATCTTGTCTGCATTTGTTTTGTTTGTACAGAAACTTTTTAACTTAAAATAATCAAAATTATGTGGATTTATTCTTTATCCTGCAACTTTGCTAAAGTTTTGGATTAATTCTAATAGTTTTTTAGTTGATTCTCTAGGGTTCTCTAAGTAGACCATCATATCATGTGCAAAGAATGATAATTTGGTTTCCTCATGAGCTATTCTAATTCCTTTAATCTCTTTTTCTTGTCTTATTGCCAAGACTAGCATTTCTAATACAATATTGAATAGTAATGGTGATAGTGGGCAACCTTGTTTCACCTCTGATCTTATTGGGAATGGTTCCAGTTTATCACCATTACATATGATGCTAGCTGATGGTTTTAAATAGATGCTACTGACTATTTTAAGGAAAAGTCCATTAATTCCTATACTCTCTAATGTTTTTAATAGGAATGGATGTTGGATTTTATCAAATGCTTTTTCTGCATCTATTGAGATTATCATATGTTTTTTGTTAATTTGGTTATTAATATAGTCCATTATGTTAATAGTTTTCCTAATATTGAACCATCCCTGCATTCCTAGTATAAATCCTACTTGGTCATGGTGTATTATTCTGGAAATGATTTTCTGTACTCTCTTTGCTAGTATTTTATTTAAGATTTTTGCATCAATATTCATTAGGGAGATTGGTCTATAATTTTCTTTCTCTGTTTTTGTTTTACCTGGTTTAGTATCATAAAACTCCTTTTTCATAAAACCAACTTTTAGTTTTATTTATTAATTCAAATTTTTTTTACTTTCAATTTTACTCATTTCTCCTTTTATTTTTAGGATTTCAAGTTTGGTATTTGATTGGGGGTTTTTAATTTGTTCTTTCTCTAGCTTTTTTAGTTGCAAGCCCAATTCCTTGATTTTCTCTTTCTCTACTTTATGCAAATAAGCATCTAGAGATATAAAATTTCCCCTTATTACCGCTTTGGCTGTAACCCACAAATTTTGGTATGTTGTCTCATTATTGTCATTCTCTTGGATGAAATTAGTAATTGTGTCTGTAATTTGCTGTTTCACCCATTCATTCTTTAGGATAAAATTATTTAGTTTCCAATTGGTTTTTGGTCTATTTTCTCCTGGCCTTATATTGCTGTGATTTTTATTCCATCATGATCTGAAAAAAATACATTTATTATTTCTGCCTTCCTGCATTTGATTTTGAGGTTTTTGTGTCCTAACACATGGTCAATTTTTGTATAAGTTCCATGGACTGCTGAGAAAAAAGTAAACTCCTTTCTTTCTCCATTTAATTTCCTCCAAAGATCTATCATACCTAACTTTTCTAACATTTTGTTTACCTCCTTAACTTCTTTCTTATTTATTTTGTGGTTTGATTTATCAAGTTCTGAGAGAGGGAGGTTGAGATCCCCCACTATTATAGTTTTGCTGTCTATTTCTTCTTGCATCTCTCTGAACTTTTCCTCTAGGAATTTCCATGCTATACCACTTGGTGCATATATGTTTAGTATTGATATTGCTTCATTATCTATGGTACCCTTTAGGAAGATATAATTTCCTTCTTTGTCTCTTTTAATGAAGTCTATCTTTGCTTTTACTTGGTCTGAGATCAGGATTGCTACCCCTGCTTTTTTTTGTTCACCTGAAGCATAATAGATTCTGCTCCAGCCTTTTACTTTCACCCTGTATGTATCTCTATGTTTTAGATGTGTTTCTTGTATACAACATATTGTTGGATTCTGCTTTTTAATCCAGTCTGCTATCTGCTTCTGATTTAAGAGAGAGTTCATTCCATTCACATTCACAGCTAAAATAACTAATTCTGTATTTCCTGCCATGTTATTTACACTAGCTTATGCTTTTCTCTTTCTTATCCCCTTTCCCTCCTCCCTACTATTTTGCTTTTGATAACCACTTCCCTCAAACAATCCTTCCCCTTTAGAGCCCCACCCACCCTTTTTCCCCCCTTTCCCTCCTGTTTCCTTATAAGTAAGTCTATTTATTCCCTCAGAGCCAAATCTGATGAGATGGAGATTAACCCAATTCTCATTCCCCTCCCTTTTTTCCCCTGAATCATTATAGGTTTTCTTTGCCTCTACATGTGATGTAATTTCCCTTATTTTACCTTCTTTTCCTCTTCTTCCACTGTTATCCCTTTTCTACCTCTAATTTCTTTTTCAGTTTATCATATAATAATCATAAAATCACAATAATCATATCATAATAATCATAAAATCACAGTAATCATATCATAATCATAATGTAATAATAGATTCATAAAATCAACCCTCATTCTATAAGTATCTATAACATAAATATAGTTCTCAAGAGTTTTGTTTTTTTTTTTCTTGTTACCTTTTTATGTTTCTCTTGTGTTCTGTATTTGTAGATCAAATTTTTTGTTCAGTTCTGGTCTTTTCAGTAGAAATAGGTGAAATTCTCCTATATCATTGAATGACCATCTTCTTCCCTGGAAGATAATGCTCATTCTAGCTGGGTAACTTATTCTTGGCTGTAATCCAAGTTCCTTTGCCCTTTGGAATATCTGATTTAAGGCCTTTCGATCCTTCAAAGTAGAAGCTGCTAGGTTCTGTGTGATCCTAATTGTTGCTCCCTGATATTTAAATTGTTTCTATCTGGCTTCTCGTAATATCTTTTCCTTGGTATGATAGTTCTGGAATTTAGCCACGATATTTCTGGGGGACTTAATTTTTGGGTTTCTTTCAGGAGTTGATCGGTGGATTGTTTCAGGGAGTATTTTGCTTTCTGGGTCTAAAATATCAGGACAATTTTCTTTTATGATTTCCTGGAAGATAGTGTCTAGGTTCTTTTTTTCATCATGGCTTTCAGGAAGCCCTATAATCCTTAGATTGTCTCTCCTAGATCTATTTTCCAGGTCAGACGTTTTTCCTAGGAGATATTTCATGTTTTTCTCTATCTTTTCATTGTTTTGTTTTTGTTCGACTGATTCTTGAAGTCTTGATGAGTCATTCATTTCTAATTGTTCGATTTTAATTTTTAATGTCTTATTTTCTTCAGTTACTGTTTTTAGTTCCTTTTGCAATTGACCAATTACATTTTTTTGTTCATTGCATTCTTTTTCCATTTTTTCTATTTTATTTTGCAGTGATCTCATTTCTTTTCCCCATGTTTCTTCTAACTCTCTTTTAAGATTTTTTATGCGATCTTCAAAGAAAGCCTTGTGACATAGAGACCAGTTTATGTCTCTCGTTTGGGCTTTTTCTGGAATTGCTTTACCTTTAGGGGCCTCAGGATTTGAGGTCTGTTCTTCCCTCTCTCCATAAAAGTTGTCTATGGTGAGAGCTCTTTTTGGTTTTTTATTCATTTTTTTTTAAAGGTGTGAGGTCTGTTTAAGGCAAAGGTGGGACAGCTGCTTTAATTTGCATTGGGGCAGTTCTGCTGATTGAGTTATTTCAGGTACTGGGCAGTTCTGCTGATTGAATTATGTCAGGTGCTGGGCAGTTCTGCTTTAGTTCACCCTGGGGCAGTTCTGCTGATTGAATTATTTCAGGCATTTTAGGGTCTTTAACAAGAGTTTTTTCCCTGCATTTCTTCATATAATTGTGTGGTCTGCTAGTAAAATCAGTAAATGAGTTTCTATCATTTACTCTGAACTCCAGAGAGAAGACACCCATGATGTTGCTTGAATGTTTCTCTTTTCTTTGTGCTGGGAATGAAGGATAGTGCCTTTTGGTTTCTGGATCTTACTTGTACTAGTGGTGGAATGTTTATTCATGCCCATTTTTCTGGTATGATAGATGCAGCGTGATATTGATATGTGATATGATAGATGTAAGATTCCCTTCTTAATCCTTCAGGGTTTGTTTCTAGAATAATGAATAGAAAAGAGAATCAAGATGGTGACTTGAAGACTAAGTGTGGTGATATACATCAGTAATCCCTACTATTGAGGAGGCTGAGGATGGTGGATTGCTAAAGCTCAGGAGGTTGGAGTCGCTGTAGAGATCAAGCCAATTGGGTGCCCAGATTGAAAACTCCTTATGATCAATAGGGTGAACCACTTGGGACCCAAGGGCTACCAAGTTGTTTAAGGAGGGGCCAACTGAGATAAAAAAGGGAGTAGATGAAAGCTTCCATGCTGATATCCAGGGCTGATTGAGATAGGGAGACAAAATAAAACATATAAAATAATAAAATATGACAATTTTGTTCTTAAAAACATTGCTGTGAATAATAAAATTGAGTTTTTTTTTTCTCCTTGATGTCACTTTAGGTCACAAGAAGTGCTGCTCTAGAAATTTCCCTCCTACCCAACTTGGTTTTGGACTCATGATTCTAACGAGTTCCTCATTTTTCTCCTTAAGTTTGTTGTATTAAAAAAAATAAAATCTTGTGCTATTTGAAGGCTACTTCCCACTTTTAAACCACATAGTCTGTGATATTCTAACTCTCCAGACACAGTCTGAGGCCTGTTTCTCAGCCAGTAAGGCTTTTAGAAAAATGGTATTGCCAGAGTTTCTCAGCTCCACACTGTTGTCCAATGAAATTTATCTCATTTAGTGGAAAAATGGAAGGATGGACCTGCCTATGGACAAATCTTCTAGATTGAAGAGACTAAAGGGATTATATAGAGTGAGAACTCGTTTTACAAATGAATAAAGCATATATGTACATATATGCACACTTTATTATTAGCCAAGATATACATACATGCATACATACATATATATATATATATATATATATATATATATATATATATACACACACACATACATATCATGGCTAGTGGTTGCATCTCACTCCCCCCATGCCCAAACCTTTTCCTCACTCCCTTAGAAAGCAAACTCTTAGCAATGGAAATTATTTTAGTTACTGCTTGTTTATATCCAAGTGCCTACCTCATAGGAGTGTAATAAATATTCTTGATGATTAATTGCTTGATTGTTGTCTGACTCAGGGTGAAGTGATTTGCCAAAGGTGTTATAATAATAATGGTAGCTAACATTTCTATAGGACCTACTATATGCCAGGGACTGTGCTAAGCTCTTTACAAATATCTCATTTGATGCTCACCACAATACTTGGAAGGTACTATTCTTTTCTTTATTTTCGTTGTTGTTTAGTCATTTTGAGATGTGTCCAACTCTCCCTTAGTACCATTTGAGGTGTTCTTGGCAAAGATAAAGGAGTGGTTTGTCATTTTCTTTTTAGCTTATTTAAACATGAGAAATTGAGGCAAATAGCATAAAATGGCTTGCTCAGGATCACACAGCTTCTGTCTGAGGCTCAACTTGAGGTCTTCCTGACTGTAGGCTCTATATATCTACTATTCCTCATAGTAAGTGTTCCTTGCTTATTCATGACAAAATTCAATATCCTAACCCTCATGCCTCTTTTATTTCTACCTTGGAATCCCAAAGAATCACTGATTTAGTGGACCTTGGAGTCTGTCTAATTTGATTCTCCTATTTTAGACACAAAAGCTCAGGGAAGTTGTGATTTGCTCACAATCACAGCGGCAGAAGTGGTATTTAATTCCCCTCCTGTCCAAATTCATTTTTTTTTGTTTGTTTATTTTTTTGAATCTCTTTTCTCAAGTTAAGCTCTTAAAGGCATGCTATTTAGAGCTCAAGACCATAGTGTAACTCTTCTCATTACTAGACTTGTATTCTGTCATCAGGAAGCTTATTTATAAATCATACTGATCTAGAATCAAGGAATCTCAGAGTTGGGAGAGAGCTCAATGGCCATCTTTTCTCACCTCTGCCTCAAATAATCCTTTCTACAATATATCTGGAGAATTTTCATCTGGGCTTTATTTGAAAAGCTCCAATGGAATCCAGCTTAGCATTAGTTAATTTCTCAGTAGTGTCTTTTTTCTTTTTTCTTTTTGCTAGGGTAATTGGGATTAAGTGACTTGCCCAGGGTCACCCAGCTAGGGAATGTTAAGTGTCTGAGGCCACATTTGAACTCAGGTCCTCCTGACTTCAGGGCTGGTGCTCTATCCACTGTGCCACCTAGCTGCCCTCAGTAGTATTTTAAGAAGTTAACTGGAAAAAAAAATTAAGTTAACTGAACGAAGGGGACAGAAAATTCCATGTGTTCCTCTATCCAGGACTGTTGATTAATTCTGTACGATTTAATCTGGTCATTACCTTTCTGGACCTCAGTTTCGTCATCTGTAAAATGAGTTAGATTTGATAATACTGAAAGTTCCTTTCACTTCTTTTTAAAATTGTTTCCACTTCAGTATCATTCTGCTTGTTAGGAAGTTCATTCCTAGTCAGCATCATTCTGTCTTTATTAAACAACAACAAAAACAAACAAACCATGACCTCTGTTGCTAGAGTGTCTCCTATTTATTTACAAGATAGATTTCTGTTAATTTAATGATTCACCAATATCACACTGATGACTCTCAGATCTAATTGTCCACTCCTAACCTCTTCTTCCAGCTTTCTGTCACACATTTATCACATGACTATTTAGACATCTCACATTGGATGTCTCATAGACTACGTAAACTCATCATGTCCAAAACCAAATTCATCTCCTCCCCCCGGTCCCCCAAATCCTCCTCTCTTTTGTACATCCCTGTTGCTGTCATGTGCAGAGCCATCCTCATGGTAACATGTCATCCTTTTATTAAAGTAGGCTCATAGGTTCCAAGTTAAGAACCTCTTCAATTCTAGCAGCTCATTGTGGATCTAAATTATTGGAAGTGAAAAAAAAATTAAAACAATGAAAAAAAGAAGTGAAAGGACCCTTTAATAGTCTCTGACAGAGACCTCCTGGCTTCAGGAGCTTGGGCCCTGGCTCCCAGGGCCCATGGCGAAAGTCATCGGCAAGGATGCCCTGACTTTTCCAGAATGTAAACCATTCTTTAACTTAGAGACTCTGTTTATATAGAAAGAGATCAGGAAACAAACTCTGTTAGCTGATATTGACTAAATCTGGGCAGATGGGAAGCAGGCCTAGACAATGTTTGAAGTTCGACTGACAAGTCTGGGACAGACAGGAGAGTGATAACTTTTCCGGTTTTTGAAAGCACTTGATTTTATCATTCTGTTTACTTTATCTGTCACCATAGGGCATCAAACCAAGAAACACTTTCATCGGTTGATATCTGAGAAATGTGGTTCTGGTAGCAGGGCAGCAGCAAGCGAGTCATATATCAGCTTTCTGTTCTTTGTTAAATATAGTAATAAACCAGTTTCTTCTAAAAACCACCTAGCCGAATGTCAAATAGAGTGTGACAGGGGACAGATTTAGAGCAAGGGATAGACATTCTCCATGTAACAAATTGCTCTCTTACATCAGTATTTCATGCCCAGTGCCGATAGATCAAGTGTAATTTGTTACATTCTCAAAAATCCACTCCCATTATCTTGTGAAACAAAGCAAGAAATTTCAATATAAAGTCATTGTCGGATTTCTCTTCCCCACAGCCATCCACCATTCTCCCTGTTATAAGACTTGGGGTTCAATGGTAGCAGGAGCCGAACTGGTTAAATCATATTCTGTTTTCCAACAGGGAGCTAAAAGTAATTGCAAAATATTTCGTTCCCCCCCTTGGCTCTGCATGTAGATTTAAAATTAAATTGGTTCTGGTTAGCAAGCTAGAACAGGGCAACTAAATTGAATTTT
Organism: Myrmecobius fasciatus; assembly: GCA_023553655.1. Classification (NCBI taxonomy): domain Eukaryota; kingdom Metazoa; phylum Chordata; class Mammalia; order Dasyuromorphia; family Myrmecobiidae; genus Myrmecobius; species Myrmecobius fasciatus. Next base: position 46,073 of record JAJPUD010004371.1, read on the forward strand.
CTGAGGAATGTTGTGAATCCTGTGTGAAAAAAAAATAAAACACACACAGTTTCCCTCCTCTTTTTCTCTGTTCTCCCTATTTCCTCGCCTCTATTTTCTTCTTTCCCTTCTTACTCCAAGCCCACCTTGCTTATGATGCCTTTTTAGTAGGCTTACCTCACTTGGCCTCTGAGGCTTGTTCATAAGTTCACACAGGGATGTGTGTGTGTGTGTGTGTGTGTGTGTGTGTGTGTGTGTGTGTGAGCATTCATGTCCAGACATCTGCTTTTGTCCTTGTAGAAATACACACACTTAATTTAGTTCTTTTAAGTGCCCCACACTAGCTCTCCTTGCCTGCTTTACTTGTGTCCCACTGACTGACCATTCACCTTCCCTCTCTCCATTCAGATACCTCTTTCCATGAGTTTTAGGGTGAAGTCTTTCAAAGTCCTGATCATAGGAAAAACAACAAGAACAATAAAAATAGGTACAGAAGTAAGGAGAGACAGGCAGACAGATCCAGAATGACACAGAGGTGACACAGAGATGGACACACAGACAGACAGACATAGGCACAGAGAGAGATAGAGACAGAGATGGACACAGAGACAGACAGAGATAAAGAAACAGAAACAATCTCTCCCTCTCTCTCTCTGTGTATGTGTATGTATGTTTTTTTCCCTTTGAAAAGAGCTCCAGGGATGTCTCATACCACTTACTTCCAGGGTTGATGGAGACATATTAAGGATGATTCTGGGCTTGATTTCCTTGGAAAATGTGAAAAAAGGGGGGGGGGGAGAAGCAGGCTATTCTTAAATGTCTCTGAAGATTGAGAGGCTGTCCTTCTTGGAGGCAGGGCTGGTTGGTGGCTATGGGGAGGGGACCTCCCAAGTCTCTTGCATTATTGCCATGATTGTATGTATTAGAACTGTGGGTGTGTTAGTGGGTAGGCTATTTGGGTGTGATGGACTCAGGTTCATCTGGTATAAATTGGTGCATTTCCACCCTTTACTTGGCATCAGAACAGTGTCTATCCTCTGCACTACCACTAATTTAATGTCCTTAACTCCTGTATTTTAGTGGCATTGCAGAGAAACAAAGCTTACACTGATTGCTAACTAGGAAAGGATCATGATCTCTTCAATGTTGGGAAACTCCCTCTACTGACATTGATCACAATCTCTCTGTGACTTAATAGATCATAGTGTCATCAATTTAGAGCTGAAAGGAATCTCAGAAGTCATTTTTAGTCTAACCTTCCTATTTTACAGATGAGGAAACTGAGGCTCAGAAAAAGGAAATGTTTCTTCTATAGGCACCTAGACAGAAATTGGAAGAATTGGTTATTGAACCAGTTCCTAACTGATTTCCACTATAACCAATCCTAGGGAGTTGCTGGAAGCATAAAAGTGACTTGGTCAAGGTAAAAAAATTTAGGAAATATTAGAAACAAGACTTGAATGTGAGTCTTTCCAACTCCAAGTCCAGTATTGTGTCCAGTAAGTCAAGCTGCCTCCATGCATGCTTATTCCTTAGTACCCATTGTACATGCAAGAAGTGATGGATTGAGCTCATACAAGAACTTGGTTTTCAAATCCAAGTTTTACTGCAAATCAATAGGTCCTGTTGCTTGGAACTTAGAAGGGCTGCTGCTTCACCTTAAGCATATGAGTTTTAGGGTGAGGTTCTTGCGGGTCCTGCTCATAGGAAAAACAACAAGAACAATAAAAACAAGGACAGAAGCAAAGAGAGTCAGGAAGACTGACCCAGAAACAGAGACAGACACAGAGAAAGACAGAGACAGAAAGAGAGACAGAAGAGACAGAGAGGAGACAGAGACAGAGGACCAGATTCCCAGAGAGACAGATTTAAAGAGAATCAGAAACACACACATGCATAGACAGAGAGACAGATCCAGAGAAAGATTCAACGAGAGACAGACAGATAGACACCCCCCCACACACAAACACACAGACAGAGAGAAAGAAATAATTAGAACTGTTGAGATATTGTTCTGTATAGAAAGGTTTTGGGGAAGCTCAGAGCATCACAGAGGTAGAAAGGATTTCTATTACTTGTCCAAGTTCACACAATGAACTTCAGGGTGAGGTATAGAAACTAGTTCCTCTGACTCCAAAGTCAATGACTAGAGCTACTGCATCAATGATTAAATGGATCTACTGATAATGGATTGAAAGTCCCAAAGCCCTCATGAATGTTAAAATTATTTTTACATGTAATTGGGGAAAATAAAATTTTATTTAAAAATAAAAATAAGAGCCTTTGTTTCTGGAGCAAGTTGGGTATCAATAAAAGAACTCTTAATTTCTTGAAGGCCAAAAGGAGTAAATACTTGTTGAAATATTCAAAAAAGGGAGTGCTTGTGAAACAAATGTTCTCTTACCCCTTATTGTTTGGCAAATATGACTGGCTTTCGCAAAGCTTAAAAAGCTTCCAACTATTGTTGCCTGTTAAAAGTTTCTTTTTCCTTTTAAAATGATGTTATGGAAAAGAAAAAAAAACAACAACATTAGTAGTTATGTACTTTGGGTTCTTCTCCAAGGCAAGCTACAAGACATTTTTTTTCTCTGTTCTCTGATCCTACTCAAGTATATATTCCCACTCATGCAAGTTACATCCATTTTTTTCTGAAAAGTTATTTAAGAACTATGTGGAACCATATTCTAGATGCTCTAAATGATTTGAATTTCCCTTAATCTTTTAATTTTGTTTATGATCCCCTGATCAAGGTCTTCTTTGAGCCTTGAACAAAGGTCAGTTGCCCAAGTTCCTTGGTTCCCTAAATAAATTTTTTTTGGGGGACTGCTTTGTAGGTCTAACTATTTTTTGAAAGATATTTCATCAAGAATGTTACCTTCTGGAATTTCTACTATCAGGTAGAAGGTAAAAATGGAAAGTTGGGTCCTATCTTCTTTTTATTCAGCATGATGGAGCCCTTTTGCCCCATCTACCCTTAATCAATGATGTTCTAAGAAACTGCTTTATTAGGTGAGCAAATCTAGATAAATAGGTTCTATTCTGTGTCTAACCAGGTCTCCCTGTCCCAGCAAAATTCAGTGAATAACTTTTAAGTGACAAAATGAATTTTAGCATCGATGCAATGGAAATTTTGTAGGCAAGACCAGTGGTCAGTTTTGGTGAGATGGCTAAGGTTGCAGATATTAAATGTGAGCATAGGCCACCAGAAGTGACCAAAATATCTTTCCATACTGTATAATTAATATTTCTAAAACTATTTGAACTTTGAATCCTAATGATTAAGTTTCTGTAATATCTGGCCATTTGGAAGGTTATATTTTGTTAGCACATACTGGAAAGTAGAGGGAAGGCCTATTATAGGGAAAGGAGTGACAACTTTTGTGGTTGTTCAGTTGTGTTAGGCATGTCCTTTCTTGACTCCATTTTGGATTTTTCTGGCAAAGGGATATTGGAAGGGCTTGCCATTTCCTTTCATAGCTCATGAGGAAAATGAAGGAAACGGTGAAATGACTTCCTGAGGGTCACAAAGCTAATAAGTGTCTGAACTGGATTTGAACTCAAGTCCTTCTGACCAACATTGGTGTTCTATCTACCTAATTGTTTCTAAGACTTAAACCCCAAAACTGACATTACTGTTAGATAATTATGTAGTATAAGTGTTATTTTGTATATTTTTATTGAAGGTGAAGAAATGTCTTATTATTTGACATTGTGTAATTCTGTTTAAGGGAGCCTGTCTGAATGAGTAAGTCAGGAATAGAGGATAAAGTACATAGGTAAAGGACTTTAAACACAAACTTTGTCTACTCTGAGTCAAATGTATATATCCATTGTTATGTGTACTACCTGTTCCATTAATGTAAGCTATTTGAGGGTAGGGACTACTTTTTTTTTTTTTTTTATTGGTGGTGACTTACCTAGAGTCTTTACCTAGTAAAGTCTTAATAAATGCATGTTGATTGGCTGATTGATAATCAATTGGATAGGAGAAGAGATATGGTTTCTCAGAACTCAGAAATAAAAGTCAGGTGATTTAAGGTTTGATCCAAGACTGAACTAGAGCTAGTTTTTTCTGGCTTACAAGGGTCCATTGTTAAATTTTCAGTGAGCATTTATAACTTGCAGAAACTGTCAAATACTGCAAATCAGGGCTTACTCTTTTGTGGGTTTTTTAGATTTAAAAAAGGGATGAACAAAATGTTAATGATGCAGATTGAACATGATGCAGTATGCCATGTATATATTTCCTCCCCTCCCTCAGAGATAGTTGTTAAACATTTATTAACTAGCCACTGGAATTTAGATCAGTGTTGGCTGGAGTTGTATTAAGGATTAGGGGAATTTTGATGGCAGGTAGGATTTTCATAGGAGAGATTACAAAGAAACTATATGATGTGGTGAGTAGTATGCTAGATTTTGGAGTAAAGAAAACTTGGATTTAAATCTTGTCTCTGACATTTGTATGACTGTGTCTAAATCACTTAATCTCTCAGAAAGGTAAAATAGAGATACTAATGCCTGTAATAGTAACTTCACAGGATTGTTGTGAGCACCAAGTGATATAATGTGCCCAAAGAGACAATGTCAGTTTACATTATTTTAGGTATATTGGTAAGGAAGGGGAGAGGCAGAATAAACATACCTTTGGAGCAGATTAGGGGTAAATCTAATTTCATCTCTGGCAACATTTTTTTTTCCTGAAAAATTGTCCATTCCTTAGCATCTGGCTTCTACTCTAGCAAAATCTTACATGGACAGTGAATGCCCCGGTCAGAAGATCAGGATTTGAGTCCTGTCCATTGCTGGCTGGATAACTTTTTCTCATTTGTAGTAGAGTAGCATTACCCATAGTAGCTACCCATTGTGAGAATCAAATGAGCTGATGCATAGATAGAATGCTTTTGAAACCATTAAGGACCGGAGAAATGCCTTCTTTCTTGAAGCTCTTTCCTCTGAGATGTCTTTCAGAATTTCCAAGTGCTCCCTATTTTGTTATGAAGCAGCTCCCGTTGTGTCCTTCCTCTTCCTACCAGCATAGCTTCTCTTTATTTGCTCCCTCCCCTTTCACTAGATGATCCTATGTCCTTCCTTTCCAACACTCCATATTCCAATGAGCTTTGATATCATCAATATCAGTATATCCTTAAGCAAAATAGATTGCAGCCTAGATGTACCTGCCCATCCTGTGTAAGTATATGTGGTCCATGCTCTACCATAAGTTTGTTTCAGGACTAACAATCATTTTCTTGATTGTTTGAAATTTGATTGCTACAAATAAACATATAGCTTCCCTATCAATCATTTGTTTCTCATTTTCTGAGGTTGGCCCATCCGTTCCCTTAGACATAGATTTTCTTTTTGACAGGCAGCTAATGGATAAAATGTTGAAGTCAGGAAGACAAGGTTACTAAGTGACCTTGGACAAATTATTTGACTTAACTCACGTTCAGTTTATTCATCTGCAAAATAGAGCTAATGATAGAACTCACTCACAAGATTGTTGTGAGATTGAAATTAGATATGTAAAACTCTTTGCAAACTTTAAATCGCTTTAATGTTAGCTGTTATTCTTTGGTGACCTCGTTTGCACCACTTCTCTTGCATAATTCCTTATTTATAATGTGCTATATAGTCTATTCATGCTCTAATGAAAATTTTTACTGCCTTTGGAAGATCTTTTTTTCCCCCAGAGGCCACTTTTTGATAATGATCAGTGACTTAGTCATGCAGCATCACAAGAAAAATATTGTTGTTAAAGAGTGAGGTATGGAGTCTTTGTTTCAGGGAAAAGATGGAACCATTAGGCACACTTTGTGTTTTCATAAAGGTGACCTCAGTCCACTTTCCTTCTCTTGTTCGATCTTGGGCCCAGGTCATTACACATTTGTAATTACACAGGATGGACAGGTACATCTAGGCTGCAATCTATTTTGCTTAAGGATATACTGACATTGATGAGATCAAATAAATAGACATTTATAATGTCTATAACATAAATATATGTTGAAGAACCAACTATATGTTTTTTTCTGTAAAACTACATATTATGTCTTGAATAATAAGCAGTCTTTATCCACTTAGTTGTGACTAGGTGTATAGTTAGACTAAACTGATCTGAGTGATTTGGGATCTCTTTTAGAATGCTCTATAATCTTGCAAGGCTTGAGTCTATCAACCTGAGATTATCTACAAACATCTAAAGGGAATTCCTATACAATCTGGACTCTATTAGATCCCTTCCATGAGAATGACAAAAAAGCACACATCTCTTCACTTTACAACTTGTTTGATATTATTCATTGCAAATTCATCATATCTGCATGTATTTCTCCTTTTAAAAATATTTATTTATTTTAATTTGCAAAACATATGCATGGGTAATTTTCCAACACTGACCCTTGCAAAACTTTCTGTTCCAAATTTTTCCCTCTTTCACCCCAGCCCCTCCCCTAGATGGCAGGTAGTCCAATACATGTTAACTATGTTAAAATATATGACAAATCCAATATATCTATACATATTTATACAATTATCTTGCTGCAAAAAACAAATTGAATCTAGAAAGAAAAAAAAACAGAGAAGGAAAACAAAATGCAAGCAAACATCAACAGAGAGCATAAAAATGACATGTTGTGGTCCACACTCAGATCCCACATCCCTCTCTCTGGGTGTATATGGCTTTCTTCATCACTGAACAATTGGAACTGGTTTGAAACATTTCATTGTTGAAGGGAGCCATGTCCATCAGAATTGATCATCATATAATCTTCTTGTTGCCAGGTATAATGATCTCCTGGTTCTGCCTGTTTCACTAAGCATCAGTTCATGCAAGTCTCTCCAGGCCTCTCTGAAATCCTCCTGTTGGTCGTTTCTTACAGAACAATAATATTCCATAACATTCATATACCATAATTTGTTCAGCCATTCTCCAACTGATGGGCATCCATTCAGTTTCCAGTTTCTAGCCACTACAAAAAGGGCTGCCACAAACATTCTTGCACATGTGGGGCCCTTTCCCTCCTTTAAGATCTCTTTGGGATATAGGCCCAATAGAAACACTGCTGGGTCAGGGTATGCACAGTTTGATAACTTTTTGAGCATGGGAGAGTTCATCCCATTCACATTCACAGTTAAAATATTTATTTCTGTATTTCCTGCCATCTTATTTACCCAAAGTTATATTTTTCTCTTTCTTTCCTTTCCCTCTTCTCTCCTCCCCAGTATTTTGCTTTTGATGACCATCTCCCTCAAACAGTCCTCCCCTTTAGAGCCCCTCCCCCTTTTTTACAGCAGACACTTACCATGGGCATGACTTGAGGGCCTGACCTTTAGACCACTTGACTACCTGTAACCTAGGGTCTAAGACTGGGAATAGGAATCATGTGACTTTCCCCTAATTTTTCCATTTTCCTTTCTATTAGTCTTTCCCTTACTTTCCTCCTTTCCCTCTCACTTCCCTATAAGGTGGAACAAGTTTCTCTGTGAAACCAAATATGGCTGTTTTCTCTCTTAGAGTCAAATCTGATGAGAGTAAGATTCACACAATGCTCATCCCCTTCCCTTGTTTCCCTCACTTATAATAGGGTTTTTTTTTTTGGCCTTTTTGTGAGATGTATTATCTTTTATTTTACCTCCTTTTTCATCTTTTTCCAAAATGATCCCCTTTCTACCTCTAGTTTCTTCTTCATATTATCAAAATAAAATCATTCTCTAAGTATACCCATAATAGAAATATAGTTCTCAAGAGTTCTTTCATTTTTACCTTTTTATGCTTCTCTTGAGTTCTGTGTTTGGAGGTCAAATTTTTTGTTCAGATTTGGTCTTTTCATTAGAAATAGGTGAAATTCACCTATGTCATTAAATGTCCACCTTCCCTGAAAGGTAATGTTCATTTTAGTTGGATAGCTTATTCTTGGCTGTAATCCAGTTCTTTTGCCTTTTGGAATATCAGATTCCAGGCCCTTTGATCCTTTAAGGTGGAAACTGATAGATCCTGAGTGATCCTAATTGTGGCTTCTCGGGATTTGAATTGTTTCTTTCTGGCTCCTTGCAATATTTTTTCCTTGGTGCAATAGTTCTGAAATTTAGCCATGATATTCCTTGGGGATTTAATTTTGGGGTCTCTTTTAGGAAGTGATCAGTGAATTCTTAGATGGCTATTTTACCTTCTGATTCTAAAACAGAACAGTTTTCTTTTATGATTTCCTGGAAGATAGTGTCTAGGATCTTTTTTTTTTATCATTGCTTTCAGGAAGTCCAATACTACTTATTGTCTCTCCTAGATCTATTTTCCAGGTCAGCTGTTTTTTTCCAGGAGATTTTTCATGTTTTCTTCCATTTTTTCACTTTTTTGCTTTTTTTTTTTGCCTGATTCTTGAAATCTTGGTCACATCCATTTGTTTAATTTTAATTTTTAGTGTTATTATTTTCTTTATTTTAGCTCCTTTTGTAATTGGCCAATTTAATTTGTTTGTTTATTGCATTCTTTTTCCATTTCACTAATCTTGTTTTTCAGTGAATTGGTGTCTTTATATGATTTTTCCATTTCTTCTTGCAATAATTTTATTTCATTTCCCCATTTTTCTTCTAACTCTCTTTTAAGATTCTTTATGCAATATTCCAGGAAAGCCTTGTGAAATGGGGACCAGCTCATGTCTCCCTTTGGGGCTTCCTTTGGAGTTGCTTTGCCTTTAGGAACCTCAGGATTTAACGTCTGTTCTTCTCTCTCTACATAAAAGCTGTCTATGGTGAGAGTTCTTTTTTTTTGTTTTTTATTCATTTTTAAAGCTTGAGTTCTATTCAAAGCAAAGGAGTGGACAACTCTTTAATTCACCCTGGAGCAGTTCTGCTGATTGATTTCCAGGCTAGGTCCAGTGTTCTTCTGGGGCTCAGTGGTTTACAATTTACTTTTTACAAAAGGCAAATCTGCCAAATCACCTGCTTGCAACCAGGACAGATTAGCCTAAGAATCTCAGAAGGTTGCCAGGTGCTTGGCAGCTTTAATACTCTAACTCCCCCCCCTCCTTCCTGCCTTGCTGTCCTATGTTGTGGTCTGGGCTTGGCAGACTGTCCTCCTGCCCAAATGAATCAGACCTGTTCTGATGTTCTTCCGAGGTAACTTCTTCTGGGAATGTGTTGTATTCTAAATATTTGTGGGTGCTTTGACTCCAAAACCAGTTTAGATGCTTAATCTGCTGTTTGTTTGAGAGAAGGTCAGAGGAGGTCACAGAGAGTCCTGTCTGCTCTTTGCTATCTTGGCTCTGTCCATCTGCATGTATTTCTCAAAGAATGTTAATTAATGTTTACTTATGTGTGATTAACATAGTCTTGGAGGAGGATCTTTAAGGTGATGTTCTTCTTTACCAGAAAAAAAATGTTTTTTTTAATAGTGAGTGTAGTGCTGTTTAAGAATTGCAATACAGCTTTTTTTTTTTTACCTTCCAGTTAATTATGTGATGATAAAGATGTGGTCCATTGTGGAATGTCACTTACCTTCTGTTAACCTTATCAAAGATGCCTTCAAATTGTATCAGTCAACAAATATTTGTGAAGCCCCTGCTTTGTTGTGGACACTACTAATTGCTAGAGAATATGAAGAAAGGCAAAGAAAATAGATGTTCATCTCAAGGAGTTAATAGTCTTACAGACAGCCATGTACAAACAAGAAATGAATGGGATGAATTGGAGGTGATCCACAGTGGTAAGAAGCTTTGAGGCAGAATGGGAAAGGCTTCTTGGAGAAGGTGGAGTTTTAGCTGGACTTTGGAGAAAGCTGTTGGGAAACCAGCAGGCAGATAGGAAGAACATGAGAATTGCTGGAATGGGAGCAAGCCAGTGAAAATTCCTAGAGTGGGGAAAATGGGGTGTCTAGTGCAAGATGCAGAAGGACGTCATTGTCACTGGATTGTAGAGTGTGAGACGTAAGACTGGAAAGATGAGAGTGGGGACCAGATTATGAAAGGCTTTGGATACCAAACAAATTTGATCTTAAGGTAAAAAGGAATCAACTTAAGATTATTGAATGGGGCTGTGAATGATACATATTGACCTGTGCTTTAGGAAGATCAATTTGACAGGTGAATGGAAGATGGTTTGGAGAGTGGGAAGAGACTTGAGGCAGAGAAACTAGCCTCAAACTTCAATCTCTACCTGGGTGAGGACAGTATTTGAAGAGAGAAGGGAAACATACAGAAGAATAGCAAAGGTAGAAGCAATAAGATATGACAGTAGATTGAATTATGAGTGAATCTATGGAGGATGGGAGAGAGTGAGGAGGCAAGGATGGTATTGAGATTGGAACTTGAGTAACAGAAGGATGCTGTAATCCTCTACAGTACTAGGAAGATTAGGGGAGTTGTGTGTGCATTGGGGCAGAAGATAACAAGTTCAGTTTTTGAAATGTTGAGTTTAATAAGTCTATGAAACATACAGCTTGATGTGTCCAATATGCAGTTGGAGATATGATACTGGAGGTCTGTAGAGAATTGTGGGTTGGATAGATAGATCTTGGAATCATCAGAAGAGATGATAATTGTTTTCATGGGAGCTAATGAGATCATCAGGAGAAATAGTGTAGATGGAAATAGAAGAGTATTTGGAACCTTTGGGGCAATATGGAGGTTATGTCATGAAAACTTAAGAGAGAATTTCAAAGAAAAGAGTATGATTAACATTGTCAAAGGCTTAAGAAAGAATGATCAAAGAGCATGAGGACTGAGTGAAGGCCATTGGATATGGAAATTAAGAGATCATCATGAAAAAGATGCTCTAAATCACGTCTGATCAGAGAAATGCAAATTAAGACAACTCTGAGATACCACTCAGATTGTCAGATTGGCTAAGATGACAAGAAAAGATAATGACAAATGTTGTAGGGGGTGTGGAAATACTGGGACACTGATACATTGTTGGTGGAACTGTGAACAAATCCAACCATTCTGGAGAGCAATTTGGAACTATGCTGAAAATGTTATCAAACTGTGCATACCCTTTGACCCAGCAGTGTTTCTACTGGGCCTATATCCCAAAGAGATCTTAGAGGAGGGAAAGGGACCCACATGTGCAAGAATGTTTGTGGCAGCCCTTTTTGTAGTGGCTAGAAACTGGAAACTGAAAGGATGCCCATCAATTGGAGAATGGCTGAATAAATTATGGTATATGAATGTCATGGAATATTATTGTTCTATAAGAAATGACCAGCAGGATGATTTCAGAGAGGCCTGGAGAGACTTGCATGAACTGATGCTCAATGAAATGAGCAGAACCAGGAGATCATTGTACACAGCAACAACAAGACTATATGATGATCAATTCTGAAGGACGTGGTTCTCTTTAACAATAAGATGTTTCAAACCAGTTCCAGTTGCTCAGTGATGAAGAAAGCCATATACACCCAGGAAGAGGCCTGTGGGATCTGAGTCTGGACCACAACTTAGCATTTTCGCACTCTCTATTGATGTTTGCTTGTGTTATGTTTTCCTTTTCAGGTTTTTTTTTTCCTATACAGCAAGACAACTGTATAAATATATATACACATATTCAATATGTAAAATATTGTAACATAATTAACATGTATTATACTTTCTGCCATCTAGGGGAGGGGGTGCGGGGTAGGAGGGAAAAATTTGTAACAGAAAGCTTTGCAAGGGTCAATTTGAAAAATTACCTATGCATATGTTTTGCAAATAAAAAGCTTTAATAAAAAATAAAAAAGAGAGATCATCATACATAGACTATTAAAAAAAACAATTTTGGAACTTCCTGAGCCCTTTTTTCCTACTTCTATATTTATCATATTCAAATGTATTGCTTTTAAAAAGCGGTGATCTCCCATTCTACTTCTGTCCCGATGTGGTGCTTTCCCTCCCTTATCACTCTTTTTTCTATAAATGGAAATCTCTTGTCTACTCTTTCTAGAAAGACATGTTAAATTATACACACACACACACACATACATGTCTGTGCTTATAGATGCTAGATGTATCATGTATATGTGTACGTGTATTACATATATATTTGTGTGTATATGTGTATATATTACATATATGTACGCACATACATATATATATATATACATATATACACAAATACACATGTATAGGTGTTACATATATTTGGGTGCATATATGTATGTATTATGTGTGTATGTATAAACAAAATTATATATAGTGCATAGACATCTGTATATACACATATGTAAATGCATATATGTATACACAAATATAAATTTATTTATATATATATACACACATGTACAAATATATTACACATAGATGCATACATTTGCCAGTGTGCTTATTGACAAAGGGCTAGAAAATATTAATCATGGTTATTCACTATTCCATTCGGAAAGGATCACCTGAAGCTATTTCTAGAAGATGTGAATTATTGTTGATTTCAGAAATCACACTAACCCCTAAATAAAAGTTGCTGATTCTTTACTAGGTTGATATTTCTTTCTTCTATCCAAAGTCTATCCTTCAAAATTTTTTTATTCCCCTATTGTCTCCTTTCTCCTGTGTTTTAGAACTCAGATTCTATACTTCTTTATCCCCCCAAGTGGTTCTGAATTGTTTTCTAAAGTCAGTTTACATACAAAACCTTAATTTATTTTCACTTGCTCCTAATTCATTCAGATCTAAGCCCTTCAGGTGAATGAAGAAGCTTTTTTTTCCTCCAAATATTTTGATGCCAACCAATGTAACAAAATCTAGGATTCTAGATCTAAGCCTGTAAGGTAACAGCAAGTGATCATCAAATCAAGACCTCTATTTTCAGTTATGCCTTGATGTTCCTTTGCCACCAAAAAATGTACTTTGCTGGATTTAAGAGTATAGATGTATTGAGTGAATTAATGACCTTCTTTGCTAAATTATTTTAGTATTTAAAAGTCTTTATTGTCAGAAAGTTATTTCTCAAACCTAAAGCTCTCCTTCTGTTATTTAATCCTTTATTTTGGATCCTTCATACACTTCAAACCCATTTTGAAGTCTTTTCTACCTTCCTTTCCCATGTAAAATATTCTTAATTCTTTTAATTTCCCTCCGAAAATTCTGTTTTTTAAACTTAGTTCTTCTACTAATATGTTTTGTCATCTTCAGCAGGTCACCTTTATGGTCCTCATTTATTTTATATGTAGAAAAAAGGTGATTGGATGCACTGATCTATGGCTTTGTCAAGTGTCAACATTCTACTAATAATCATTAATGGTGTAAAGGACAGGGGAACCAATAATTTTTCTTTTATTTATAACTGGCTATAAACAGCAACATTATGAGGTAAGATAAGATTTCTCCATTATTTCTAGATATTAATAATAATTGATGTCTTTGTCTTTTCTTACCACCAAATCAGTGAAAATTGGCTTTAATGTACCATTAAAACTTATAGAAATTCCTACATTATTATGGATTATATCCTGACCATAGAAATCACAAAGTCCAAACACTGAGGGTCTAAGAACAATATGAACTCTGCATGATTAAATCCAATATTATTTTAGCTGACTTTAAGTTATTAGTCTACCTGTAATTTATATCAATATGAGAAACACATATATACATATTTATATATAAAAATCTGTACTGGAGCCAAATCACTTTTGCTATAACTTTTGAATCCCCAGACTTAAGTGTATTTATTAATTAATTTGCTTGTTGAAAACCAATTTTCCTTTGATGTTCTTTTAAGGAGTGGGGATACAAAAAAACATGTAGTCTTCTGTGAAGAGCTACTGTTTTACAGAAAAGCTGAAATCATCCAGAAAAAAGCACTATCAACATCCCAATTCACTTTGCTGCTTCACCCTCCCCTATAGAAGTTGTGAGCCTTTACTGAGCTTGAGATGAAAGTCATTCTGGGAGAGGATTGCTTCCTTCCTGATGAGGCTGGAGACTGACTTTTTGTGGGGAGGGGAAGAACCCCCAAACCAAAACCCATATAGCATTGACAGAAGAAATGGCAGACTCCCAGCTCTCTCTAAAATTTTTCTTCACCTTCAAAGCCCTAGACAGCTCTGCCTTCAACACCTTTCTTCCTACCACACCTATGATCTGTTGAAGCTGAATTTCCAGTCTGCCTTTGTCTCTTCCAACCATGATCTAACTCTTCTTCCATGTTATCCTCTATCTCCTCAGTCTTGGAACTATTATGCCTCAAGCTGCTTCCTTTTCTTCCAGAAACTATTAAAATTCCATCTGTTCCTTTCACTTACAGTAACAATACAGTATTTATTATTTTCTTCTTCTGGCTTCAGACCAGCACATTACTGGCTTTATCTTATTTGCTTAAAAAGTAATTAGGCAGGGCAGTAAAACTTGTTTTCAAAACGTTTTTTGTGAGTCATGCTAAAACACATGATAGGATTTTTAATCTGCAGGTCAGGAAACAAAAGTGTGGGAGTAATTGAAGAAAGGAGCCTCCTGGGTCGTGGTGGATCTGGGAGTTGATGCTTTAGCTATGGCTGGAGAGGACTGTTTGCAAATGAACTATGAATTCAAGCCCAGAACCTTGTCCCACCCTGCATGTGTTTGTCCCCAAGGAATCTGTACTCAATCTGACAATCAGCAAGCAATTACTGAGCATTTACTAAGTACCTGGCACTGTGCTGGATGTTGTCAATACAAAAGCAGAGATAAAGTAGTCCCTGGATTAAAGGAGTTGATATTTTATTAAGAAACTCAATGTGTATATATGTATAAGCATGAAAAAAAACTAGATTAAATCAATATAAAGTAATTGGGGGGGGGTTTGAGGAGAGAGGGAGGTACTTGTAGTTGGTTGGGAATCAGAAAAAGAATCATGTGGAAGGTGACATTTGAGCTGAGCTTTGAAGGAAGCAAAGTAGAAATCTCAAGGGATAAAAATGCAGAGAAAGAGCTTCCAGGTCTGGGAGAAGTGAGGTTAAATCAATACAAAGACAGAAATGGAGTGTCAAGTGGGGGAAATCCAAGTAGATCAGCATACTAGCACTGAAGAGTACGTGAAGGGAAAGTTTGACTAACAAAACGAGTAAGAAGACTGAGAGAAATTAGGACGCTCTCCAAAATGCATTCATTTGGCAAGTGTCCTGGTATAGTAGAAAAAGCACTGTATTAAGAGAGTAGATGAGTCTGAATTCTGAATATGCTCTTGCTACCTAGGTAAATTGCCTCAGTTTCTTTTATGTATAAAGTGAGAAGATTTGATCAGATGATTTCCAAGGCTCTGTTGAGCATTGCATTGTATGAACCTTTGAAACTGAATGTCTACAGAGCAAATAAAGTCAAATTTTTGGCCTAAAAATAAACAGCATCCAGTCAGAAATTAAGGAGATTAAAGAAGTTTTAAGATAAAAGTACCTACAAATTTGCCTAGAATGGTTCCATCAAGCAATATAAATGAGAGCAAGGAAAGATAGAAAATTAGATAAGTGGATTTTTAGGTATCTTGATTTGTTTGATTGACATTGTTTCCATTAAGAACTCACATCAAAATGGAAGGATTAGTAAGAATCATAATACCACAGTATTAAAACTAGAGGGGACCTTTGTAGTTACTGAGTCTACCCTCACCCTTCATTTTAATAATGTGGAGTACCTAAGGCCCTTAAGCCAAGGTCTTCTTGACGGTTAGTCCAGAGTTGCCTGACTCTTCCATGTGGCTAGTCCACCTGGATGTCCTGAAGCTCTCAAGCTTTTTTTTTGAACATTATCACTACCATTGTCTCCTTGGAGGCATATCTCTAGGTCCCCACTTCTAGGTAATTTTTCCTCCTCAAACAAAGAACAGTAACTCATTTATAGCGCAATTCTGTCTCAATCCTGGACACATACTTAAATCTCCTATGGTTTAGAGGATGTTTAATTATATATATTCCTACCCCATATTTCTGTCCATTCTTCTGTGCCATAGTGAATCTTCATCATAATATTAAGCTAGTTAGCTTTGGAAAATACAAACAACTACTTTTATCACAGCTTAGGGAGGCTAGTGGTCTAAAAATTCATCCAGATATCCAGTATCTGGATTTATTAAGTACCTACTATATATCATCTACAGTGTTAATATTACAGTGATTTTACCTAGCTTGGGGGATGAATCTTAGGAATTTCCTTGGTTTTAGAGCAGAAGTTTTGCATGTGTGTATGTGTGTATCTGTGTGTGTGTGTGTGTGTGTGTGGGTATGTGTATATGTGTGTTTTAGTCCCCTTTGACAGTGGGGTGAAGACTATGCACCTTATTTTCAGAATAACATGCTTAAATGCACAAACTAAAACACATAGGATTACCAAGGAAGCCAGCTAGATTATATTGAAATATTAAAAAATTCTAAGTTCATTGGGCCCCTTAAAAACTCTTTACAGATTCACAGAGGCTTCTAGATTATGAATCCTGACTCTAAATTCTCCCATTTTAATTATTCCCTTGCTTTTGATGCCAGGCTAAAGCATTCAGTTGGATAGATTTCTGACAAATCTGATTTTTCTTCCTCAGTCTGCTTTTGCATCTATATTCAGTCCAAATCTAGATCTATTTTCCCCCTCAGTTTGTGTAGATACTGTGAGAAGTAGCACCTTTATTTTTTTATTTTTTTTTTATTAAAAGCTTTTTATTTACAAAATATGAGTGATTTTTCTACATTGACCTTTGCAAAAAACTTTTTTTTTCCAAGTTTTTCCCCTCCTTCCCCCCACCCCCCCACCCTTAGATGACAGGTAATCTAATACATGCTAAATAGGATAAATTATATGACAAATCCAATATATCTATACATATCTATACAGTTATCTTACTGCACAAGAAACATCAGATCTAGAAAGAGAAGGAAAAAAACCTAAGAAGGAAAACAAAATGCATGGAAATATTCACAGAAAGCATTAAAATGCTGTGTTGTGGTCTACACTCAGTTCCCACAGGCCTCTCTCTGGATGTATATGACTATCTTCATCGCTGAACAATAGGAACTGGTTTGAATCACATCATTGTTGAAGAGAACCATGTCCATCAGAATTGATCATCGTATAGTCTTGTTGCTGTGTATAATGTTCTCCTGGTTCTGCTGATTTCATTTAGCAACAGTTCATGCAAGTCTCTCCAGGCCTCTCTGAAATCCTCCTGTTGGTCGTTTCTTACAGAGCAATAATATTCCATAACATTCATATACCATAATTTATTCAGCCACTCTCCAATTGATGGGCATCCTTTCAATTTCCAGTTTCTTGCCACTACAAAAAGAGCTGCCACAAACATTTTTGTACATGTGGGTCCCTTTCCCTCCTTTAAGATCTCTTTGGGATATAGGCCCAGTAGAAACACTGCTGGGTCAAAGGGTATGCACAGTTTGATAACTTTTTGAGCATAGTTCCAGATTGCTCTCCAAGAAGTAGCATCTTTAGTTAGGGGCATAGATAAATAGAGCTCTGGATATGGAATCAGGAAGACATGAGTTCCAATAGTAGAACAAATATCTGTTTGCTGTGTGATATTGGGCAAGTCACAACATCTGTCTGTCCTACTTTCCTAATTTGTAAAGGGACTTGATAATAATAGCACCTATCACCTGAGATTGTTTTGAGGACGGGGAATGAAATAATATTTCTGATTGTAATCATTGTAATATTAACATTGTAGATGGTACATAGTAGGTGCTTAATAAATGCTTTGTTTCTTCTTTTCTAATCCTAAACACAGAGATTCCTTCATCCACTTTCTCTTCCATATTTTAAAAACATAATGATCTTTTAAAATGCTCCTTTAAGGTCACATATAAAAGATAGCATGGTGGAATAGACTGAACTCTAGACTTGAAAGTGAGGAAATTCTAGGTTTAAATCCTAATCTCATCCTTTCTGGCTCTCAGCTTCCTCATCTCTAAAATGAGAGAGTTAGACTCAATGGTCTCTCTGGTCCCTTCCATTTTGAAATCCATGACACTATGACCAGTTTGGTCTGTGGGACATGGGCTAAAGTTCCAATCTCCAGAATGGTAAAAAAAATCCACCTAGATGTTTATTGATCTTTATTCTTAATTAAGTATCGCTTCTCCACTGTCTCAAAGTCAAAGAAGTAGATTTGTTTTTTACAATATGGAAGGAAAAGGTCTTTTTAAATACCCTCAACATTCTGTCATAATAATTGACTCAAAGTCAGGAAACAGAATATATAGAAAAATGGGCATTTCTTTGGATGAGAAGTATAATTAAACACAGAGGTTCCCCAGGGATAAGTACCAGGATTCGATCTTATTTAATGTTTTTATAAAAGTTTTGGAAGAATTGATTTATACTTACAACCTGCAACTCTTTAAATATCACTAAAAATTCCAGTTGTGAAATGTGAAATTGATGGGAATAAATTGTCAGGGGATCTTAATGTAAATGGGAAGAAAATGGCAAATGAGTATGTGGGCCTTCAGTTAAAATAATTCAAAATATATTTTTATTCCTCTACTGAAGTCTTCTCCTAATGTCTCCTTATGATGGAAAATTGATTCTGGGTTTTTGAAGACTATTAGCCAAGGGAAAGCTTAGCTTTCTCTGATGGATTTCAGGAAGGGACTAGTGATGTATCTGTCTTCAGAGTACTTACCTCAGACATTTTAAAGAGGCTCATCTCTAGGAGGCTGGCCACCGAGAGAAATGTCTTGGGGATCCAGAAATTCACAAGATTTAGAGGCATAGAAGGGATTGTAATATGAGTTAGTGGAAGGAATTCTTGTATTAATGAAAATACTTTGAGCACTTACCTTAAAAAAACATGAAGTTGATAAGAAATCTTTGCCAATACCATAATTTAATTAATTTTGATGAGATGATAAGAATAAATCACAGGAAATACTGTCTCTCTACTGAACTACAATTGGGCTATGGCTCATTAAGATTGAGCTTTGTTTTTGTTTTTGTAGAGGACCTTGGATTTCACAGGTTTGGAGAAATCCCAGTATGAGGAAATCCTTACACTCTCATATGTCAGCAACTGTCTCAGACTTGGAGGATTCCAGAGCCCTGAAAAGTTAGAATGATTTGCTCATAATCAGGTCTTACTTACTCCAAACCAAATCTTTCCACTATACAAAGTTTCTTCCCGCAAGGTTAAATTTCACCAAGATTTTAAAACTATTTTCTCTAATACATTTTTTTCTTTCGTGTTTCATTAAGGTGTAAAAAGGAAGGCAGAAGGTGCCAGAGGAAGACCATTTTTTCAAAATATTTTCTAGGTCCCGACTTGTGCTAGGAAAAACAAAAAAGAAGGAAAAAAATTGTTTCCCTTTCATTTTTTCTTTCCCAAGAACATCTGGGTCTGAAACTTTTAGACCTCAGATGAAAACTGGCTCAATAGCTGTACTACATTATGTTAAGTACCCTTTTATAAACTGACCTGGTTTGTAACCACCATTTATAACTATGTGACAAAAGGCTTTCCCACTCCTAAATAACCTGTGGGTTTGTTTGGGGTAAAAAGTTTGGGGTAAAAACTAACATAGAAGCAGGCCATAAAAATGCTCCATGCATTAAATAAAAACATACCCATGCCTAAATCACAACAAATCTGTGTTTTAAAGGATTTGCTCTGTCTGTGTTTCAGGTTTTTCTTACAGGAACCTGGTAATCAGGTTAGACCAATCCCAGGTACAGCAAAGCTGTAATTTTTAACAGCCTGCTCAGGGAAAGGAGACTTCCTAGGCTAATCTAGTTGTTCAATTGTTTCTGAGTCTTTGTGACTGCGTTTGGGGTTTTCTTGACAAAGATTTTGGAGTGGTTTTTACCATTTCCTTCTCCAGCTCATTTTACAGATGAGCAAATTGAGGCAATCAAGTTTAAGTGACTTGCCCAGGGTGACACAGCTAGTAAATGTCTAAGGCGGGGTTTGAACTCAAAAGTCTTCCTGACTTCAGGCCCAGCACTCTATCCACTGCATTGCCCAATCTGGAAGAACCAGAAAAAACATAGATTTCTATTCAATTCAGACTGATTAGATTCAAGAGAGATTTCAAATGCCCATTTTGTCACAGGTAGAATAAAAAGATAATCAACCATTGAACAAGCACTTATTAAGGACTTATTCTGTGTTGGTCATTGTACTGGGGGTTTAAGACAAAATGGACTTGGCAATCAGTCACTCAACAAGCATTTGTAAAGGCTTGTTCTATTTCAGGCATTGTCCAAGGCATAGGAAGGTATACGGCAAAAAATGCTAGGTCAGGGCTTCTTAAGTTTGTTGTGTATATGTTGTCTATCCCTTAGGGCAGGTGGGTAAAGCCTGTGGACCCCTTTTCAGAATTCCCTTTTTAAATGCATAAAATAAAACACAGCGTTATGAAGGAAACCAATTATAGTGAAATAAAGCTGTAATTATTTTTTTTTCCCAGCCACTATCACAGACCATCTGAAATCTACCCATGGGCCTCTTGGGAGGGCCCATGGACCCCGAAGTAGAACTTCTTATGACTCATTCAAGTGGTTGGGGAATCAGCATGAGATGTTAATTTAAGATTTTGGCACAGCGTGCATCTCTGGCCCAAAAGAACAAAACAAAACAACAATAACAAAAAGCTGGGTATCATTAAAAGGGGGCTGAGATATCAGAGAATTTTGTCCCGAACTAGAACAAAGCTATTAGGACCAAGAATAATGCATGCTGTTCTGGCCACATCATAAAGTAGACTTTAAAATGGAAATAGTGACAGTTCAGAGATATAGATAGAAGAATAAGGGCTGAACCTGCAGAAAACTGCCAGAAGAGGAAATTGTCACCTTCTTCATTACTTAGAATCAGAGTTGCCTCGAATCCTGAGAGAGTGACTCAGCCAGGCTGACATAGCCAGTAAATGCCAGAGATAGGTTTGAGTCCCAGATCTCCCTGCCCCTGAGGGCATTCTTTGTCCACTATACCACATTGCACCAATCCAAGTATACTATGTGCAGTTCGGATTGAGACCCTTTAAAACAGATTAAATGGAGAGTCAGTTGAACAGAACAATGGCTAGTCATTTAGCTACATAATTCAAAGGAAAACAAAATATGGTCCAAACTTCAGCAAGGATGGGCTCTGTGAAAACAGGAAGGCAGAGAGAAAACATGATTATTAGAATTGTAAAGTGTGAACCTTTTTTGATTAACTAAAGGCAGTGGCTTGTGAGATGACAGCATAGTGAAGTGATAGAAAGCTGGCAAAGGAGTCAGCTTTGACATTTTCTGGCTGCAGGTAAGCCACTAAATTTCCCACTGTTCCTGAGGGAGTCTCAGAGTCAAGAGGGTGAAACAAACCAAAATGATCGTTGCATTAGAAGGTCTCAGACTTTAGATCTTTGAGGTCATGAATTCTAACCCATCATTTTTTTTTAAATTTTATTTTATTTGCATAACATATGTGTGGGTAATTCTTCAACAATAACCCTTACATAGCTTTCCGTTACAAATTTTTCCCCCCAACTCCCCACCCCTCCCCTAGATTAACCCATCATTTTATAGATGAAAAACTGAGACTGAGAGAGGTTTAGTGAGTGACTAGTACAATACTTACCTTGTATATGGAAGAGCCAAAATTCAAGAACTGATTCTCTGACTTAGAACCAACATATCGTGCACTTCACCTTATTGTTATAGCTAGCAAGATGATGAAATCCAAACCTCCTCCCATTTGGCAGTAGGGGAAATTGAGGCTGAGGGATAGGGAGGAAACTTACTATGCTACACTTGCATTGCTAAGTTCATGGCAAATCTGAGTTGGGTTCAGCATTTTCTCTATTATATCACATATTGGTTTCCTACAACATCCCCATGTTGATGCTTCAAAGCACAGAGGAAGACCTTATCTTCAAGGAACTGCTAAAAAGATTGATGAGTTGTGTTTTTTTTTAATGACTAACAATCAGAAAACAACTCATACACCCTTATTAATATTTGGAGACTTTCCCCTTATTTTCTTTAAGAGTTGAGTAGAATCAAACTTACCTTCTATATTGTTGCTATTGTTCACTTGTGTCTAACTCTTCCTGACCCCATTTAGGGTTTTCTAGGCAAAGATATTGGAATGATTTATCATTTCCTTTTCTGGCACATTTTACAGAAACTGAGGCAAACAGGGTAAAGTGACTTGCCCATAGTGACACAGCTAGTACAGGTCCAAGGTCAAATGTGAATTCATGGAAATGATTCTGTCTTTGTGATTCCAAGCCCAGTTCAAATCTGGCCACAGATGCTTAACACTTCCTAGCTATGTGACACTGGTTAAGTCCCTTAGCCCCAATTGCCTCAGCAAAAAAGTGATGGAAGATTGAAATGGGCAGAGCTTGTGAACAAATAAAATGACAGCTAAGGGTAAATGCTGGGGTCAGAGAGTATCTATAGAATGAAAAGTAGTCAATTATAAGAACTGGATAAAAATTTTAGAAATTATCTAATCTTATGCTTTCATAAAATATATATATGTATATATATATAAAATCTATCACTCACGGATCCAACCATGCTGGAGAGCAATTTATAGCTATGCTCAAAAAGTTATCAAACTGTGCATACCCTTTGACTCAGCAGTGTTTCTACTGGGCCTATATTCCAAAGAGATCTTAAAGGAAGGAAAGGGCCCCCACATGTGCAAGAATGTTTGTGGCAGCCCTTTTTGTAGTGGCTAGAAACTGGAAACTGAATGGATGCCCATCAATTGGAGAGTGGCTGAATAAATCATGGTATATGAATGTTATGGAATATTATTGTTCTGTAAAAAACGACCAGCAGGACGATTTCAGAGAGGCCTGGAGAGACTTGCATGAACTGATGCTGAGTGAAATGAGCAGAACCAGGAGATCATTACACATGGCAACAATACTATATGAGGATCAGTTCTAAGGGACATGACTGTCTTCAACAATGAAATGCTTCAAACCAGTTCCAATTGTTCAGTGAAAAGAGCCATATACACCCAGAGAGAGGGATATGAAATGTGGACCACAATATATCATTTTCATGCTCTTGATTGATGTTTGCTTGTATTGTATTTCCTTTATCTGATTATTCTTTCTTGTAGATACGATTTCTCCTGTACAAAAATGATGTGTGGAAATAACTATACATATGTTCGATTTCTTAAGTATTTTAACATAATTAACATGTAGTGGATATCCTGCCATCTAGGGGAGGGGTGGGGAGTAGGGGGGAAAATTTGTAACAGAAAGCTTTGTAAGGGTTAATGTTGAAGAATTACCCATATATATGTTTTGCAAATAAAAAGTATTAATAAAAAATAAAATAAAATCTATCACTCCTTCCTTTCAACCTGGAGAGTTATCTCATATAACAATGAATAAAAAGAAAGATTAAAAAAACTAATAGACTAATCAAGCCCGATAGTGTATGCAACTTTTCACATCTACAGTCTTCTCCCTCTGCAGAGAAAGGAGGAAATTGCCTTTTCTCATGTCTTCTTTAGGGTGGCCATTATAATTATACAATGTCCAGTTTTATTCCTTGTGTGTGTTCTTCACGTGTATTTTATTGTGATCACTTTACATTGCATTAGTTCATGCAAGCCTTATGCTTCTCTGATTTCTTCATATTCATCATTTCTTATTGTGCTGAATTAATTATACATCATTTGTTTAGCCATTCTACAAAAGATCTACAAAAGATAAATCTACTTTGTTCTGAATTATTTGTCATTACAAAAAGTATTGTTATAAATATGTTGATGTATATGAAACCTTTCTTTCCATCTTTGAACTTCTTGATGTATATGCCTGGTAAGGGGATCTCTTTCTCAAAGGTAGACTATATATTTTGAGTCTATTTTTTTTTTCAGCATTTGCTTTCCAGAATGGCTGAACCAATTCACAGCTCTACCAATAATGTGTTAGCATACAGATCCTTAACTTTTCTTTCTCTTTATTAGGTTCAGATGAAGTTTTTTTTTTTTTTAGTAAATGATTAACCAATTGACCAAATAAATTCATTTTCAGGCCCTATATATTAGGGCTTCTTAAACTTTTTCCATTCATGATTCCTTTTCACTTGAGAAATTTTTATGTAACCCCAGATTTATAGATTTATAAAATAGATATGAAAATAAAAAAACAAGAAATTGTAATTTCACAACTTCCATATTCAGTGCAATACACCATAAGGAGTCATGAACCACAGTTTAAGTAATTGGGCTATAGATTAGGAGGAGAGGTAGGATTGCATAGTGAAGAAATAGATACTTTACCATCAGGAAAGCCTGAATTGAAGTCTTACCTGCAATTCATATTGACTGTGTGACCATGGAAAAATCACTTAATATGTTTTCTCGACAAAGATAATGGACCGGTTTGTCATTTTCTAGTCCCTGTCATTTTACGGATGAAGATGAAAAGGTTAAGTGACTTGTCCAAGATCACAAAGCTAGGAAGCATCTGAATGCAGATTTTCCTGATTCTAGGTACAGCACTCTATCCGCTGTACCACTTACCTGTCTACTTGTTGATAGTGCCTTATATTTAATGCTTGCTCCTCCCCTTTGAGATGAAGAAGGGAAATATCTTCCTCCCCTTTGCTTAAAATAAGAGAAGCAAAGAGTACCCACACCTGTGCAGAGGCTGCCTCATTGTACCTTTGTTGGGGTTTGTTGGGGACTCTTCTTGGTCAACAACTCTGAACCTATAGCCCTTGTTTCTTATCTTCTCAGGATATCTTCTCAGTTATGAGTCATACTCAGATCTAACATTACCAAATAAATAAACCACTAAATAACTGATGTGTATAAAGGACCCCCATTTGGACCCAGGTCTTCTAACTCCAAATTGCCATTCTGGCTACACCATTTTGCCCTTCAAGGTCCAAAACCCTTTACTCCAAGCATGAAGATTTCTAAGATATATCACCTACAAGAAGCAATCACAAGGGGCAGCTACATGACGCAGTGGTTAGACTTCAGATATTTAACACTTCCTGGCTGTGTGACCTTGGGCAAGTCACCAAACCCCAATTGCCTCAAGGGAAAAAGAATTATATAAAAAAGAAGCAATCATAGCCATTAAGTTATTTAGAGACATTAGGTTTTCCCAGTTAGGGTCAGGTATCTTGAGCTCAATAGGCACTTATCATTAACTATCAAAGATTTGCAAGGCACTCTGTTAGATTTGGGGATATACAGTCAAAAAAAGGGAATCGTTCTTTCCCTCATGGGATTCTTGGTACAATTACCTCCCACAAAATCACAAAATCTTGGGAGTTGAGAAGGATCTAAGACTCTGGGTAGTCCTTTCCATCCCCTTCATTTTACATATGAGGAAAATAAACTCTAGAGAAATTGAGTGATTTATGGAGGGCCTGACAGCTATTAAGTGACAGAATGGGGACTAGGGTGATGAGAAGAGGATAATGAGGAAGAAAATAAAAGCTCTAATTAGGAAGGAGGAAAGAACACTTGGGAAGCTCAAAATTAGGACCAGGATACTTAATTAGCATACACAGAGTCAAAGTCATTCATTATTAGAATCCCAGGTAATAGTACCAGGGGTTCTCTTTTGAAACTTGAGTAATTTTGTGGTAAAAAAATAAATAGTAGCTCAAATTTGTAGAGTGCTTTCAGATTTGTAAAGTGTTTTACAGAATCCTTATTTCATTTTACCATTATAAGATCCCTGGGAGATAAGTGCCATCATTATTGTTATTGATGATGTTTAGTTGTTCCAATCCTGTCTGATTTTTCACAACTGCATTTGGGGTTTTCTTGGCAAAGATAGCAAATGGTTGGCCATTTCCTTTTCCAGCTCATTTTACAGATGGGGAAACTGAGGTCAAGAGAGTTAAGTGACTTGGCCAGGATCATACAACTAATAGGCATCTGAGATAAGATATTAACTAATTAAAATGAGCCCTCCAGACTCCATTTAGCTGTCATTATTGTTTACATTTCACAGAGTGGAAGACTTAAAGCAAGAGGAATAGGTGACTTGCTCCAGGGGAGTATGCAGGGAATAATAAGTATCATAAACTAGATCTGAATCCAAGTTTTTTTTAATCAAGTAGTAAAATCATGACACTTTTTGTCTTTCAAGTCATTACAGACAGAAACTATAAAAAGCAATACAAAGAATCAATGAATAAATTAATGAATCTTCTTTGGATCATTAAAAGGATGTTAGGGGGCTTTGGGATAGACACTGACTTTTGAGTCCACCTGAAGAGGAATTTTATTGTGGTAGCTTTACAGTTAGAAACCCACCTTGTAGAGAGATTGATGGGATTTGTACTTTGGGTAAAAGATAGACTAGATCAATGGTTCTCAAAGTTTTTGGTCTTAAGACACCCTACACTTTTTTAAACGATTAAGGACCCCAAAGGGTCTTTGTTTAGAAGGGTGATATACTTGCCAGAAATATCATTATTACTAATAATGAAAATAATTTTGACATCAAGTCAAGCTACTTAGGGGCAGCTAGGTGATGCAGTGCAGTGATTAATACTGAGTCTAGAGACAGAAAGACTTATTCTTCTGGGTTTAAATCCAGTCTCAGATAGTTATTAATTGTATGACCACAGGCTAGTCATTTAACTCCATTTACCTCAGTTTCTTCAATTATTTATTTTATGAAGAAGGACATGGCAAACCACTTCAGTATCTTTACCAAGAAAACTACAAATGGAGTCACGAAGAATCGGATATGACTGGAAAATGGCTTAAAACCAAACCTGCTGAAAGGGTATTGAAGATCTCCAAAGACTTTAAGAATCCCTGAATAATCACCACTATAAGCAATAGTAACTCATACTTATAGAACACTTTAATCTCTATAATATGCTCTCTGAGGTTCCTTCTAAATTTTTAGTTTTGTGCTACCTTCTGACAACCTAATAATTAGGGCTGTGCAGAGAACCCCTGGCAAATGCTGATTTTTAAGTTTTCATGGTCAAGGCTTGATTAATTGTCTTATTGATTGTCTCAACTAAAGAATACTATGGAAAATATCAGCTGAGACAATCAATAGAAAAGAATGGAGAATATCACATTCTTCACTCAAGATGATCAATAAAACAGCATTATAAATGACATTCTAATGACATTACAACATAATATTATAAAACAATTAATATTAATGTTAACTATATAGATTAAACTTAATTGTGACCCTTTCCCCCCCAAAAAATGAATTATTCAGCATTTATCTAGATACTCCTAAAAGTAGCACCATAGATATGGGAAGATTATAAGATTCTAGACTTTTGAGCTGGAAGAGGGTAATAAAAGAAAGATAATCTAAGCCAATGGTATCAAACTCAGAAGTAAAACCACTAAATTGTAAGGATATTTGTGGGCCACATTTTGAGTTAAAAAACCACATATTCCTATTATCTACATTTTAATCTGGTTTGAGCCTCACAGGAGAGCCCAGGGAGGCTAGACCATGTCCTTGGTGATCTGCTCAAACTCTCTTATTTTATGGATGAGAGAATGTACACCTCTGTCCTTGACCAATGACATATAGGTAGCTAAGAATCTCTGTCTTCTTGTTCCTAAATGTTCTGTCTCATCAATCATTCTTTTATAAAAATCAATAGGCGTAATTATGAGCCAGAGGAACCCTGAAACAATGTCCACAGACATGAGGCACATTTTCTGGGGCTCCTTTCTTCTCCTGAATCCTGCTCCCTCCAGCAAATATACCTCATCATCTCCTTTGTCTGAAAGAGTTCAAGATGGATTTGTCAGCAGATGGCAAGGAAAGGGAGACAAATCGGGTTGTATGTGCTGATTACTTCCTAGCAAAATATCAGGGTAGTCATTCTGTCATCAGACTCCTGAATGAATTTATTCTCTATAAAATCACATTATTTTTATATCTTCTGGGCATTGTGCTTTGGGATCATGGAGCTTGGAGCATGGGAGGCCTCGAGCCAGATTGTCAGACAGAAAAGGGGCAATTGTTTGTGGCCCCATTTATCTAGGTATGTTTATCATAAAGTGACTCATAGCAATGGGAGTCGGGAGCCAAGGGTTCAAAGCCTGCTTCAGAGTTTTGATATCTGTGTGGAATCTTTCCAGATTGGTTTCCTTAGCTTAGAAATAAATAGTTAACCATACTTATAATACTATTTACTTCCCCTGGGCTTTTTGTGAGGAAAGTATACTGCATAGTTTAAAGTACTATAACAAAGAGATTTCTTTGTTGCTTCATTTGTTCCTTTCTTGGGGGAGTGAATAAAATACTGGGTTTGATACCAGGAAGACCTGTGTGCAAATTTTGTCTCTGAACCATCTTTGTGGCCCCAGACAAGTGGTTTCATCTCTCTCAGCTTTAGTTCCTTCGGATGTAATATGGGTATAATAATAACAATTTCCATGAAAGTAGCATTACATACTTCAAGGGCTCTAAGGATCAAATGATATAATGTATATCATTTTGCCGTATTTCATTATATATAATATATTGTATATATTGATATAAATTGACATATTTAATCATATGTTGTGTATAATATGAGTACAAATAATTAAATGAGTAAATCTTCATCTATGTATAATACATATGAAATATATCTATGATATAGAAATGAAACCAATATTCTTCATTTACACATATATACAAAAATTTATATAGAAATGAAATTCATAATCTTCATTTAGCTATAATTTATAAAATCTCTATAATTTGAAATGAAATTCATAATCTTCATTTAGATATAAAATATACAAAATCTATATTATATTGAAACAAATTCTTAATCTTCATTTAGATATTCAAAATCTATATTATATAGAATAAAATATATCATAAAATATATATTATATAATAATTTTCATTTATATATGATATAGATATGATGTATATTTCACATATATTATACACAACCAAATATTGCTTATTTAATTCTGGTAGTAAATGTGCCAGGAAGGCAACAAGTAAGACTTTAGATCAAAGATTTAGAATTTAGCCCCTTCCTTTTACAAATGAGGAAACAGAGTACAGAAAAATGGGAAATTGGCCAACTCAGCCCAGAGAGTAACGTGGGATAAGAACTCAAGTCCTATGACTGCATCCAGGGCTCTGCTCATTAATCCATATTGCATTGAGTATTATTATTGCCTTTTGAAAGAAAGGATGAACCTGAAAATCAGTATTTCAGTGACTTGCTCAGGATCGCACAAAACTCCCTCTGTGACATCAGAACCCAATCCTCACCCTTCAGATTTCAAGTCCAGTGTTCTTCTTTTTGGACCACATTGTCCATTGTTTGGCGTAGTATGTATTTATTCATATTTATATGCTTATTTATATATAATTTTATTCATAATGTATTTATGTATATATAAATATACATAATTTATATATAAACAAAAATTTTTATATTATATACAATATAATCTTATATAAATATTTTATTTATATATAAATTTATATATAATACATATAAAATTTGTATATAATAAATAGAAATTTATATATAATACATGTAAAATTTATATACAATAAATATAAATTTATATATAATACATATAAAATTTATATATAATAAATAGAAATTTATATATAAATATTATATATACATATAATTTACATGTAAATTATTTATATAATATTTCTATTTAAATATATAATCATATATTTATACATAAATAATTTATTTATGAATAGAATTTATTTATATATATAAATATACTTTATATATATATATATATATATATATATAATATTTATAAGTGAGAAAGATCCAGTGAGAGATTGTGGAGTATGTGTGTGTGTGCATGTGATATTATTTTCCACCTCCCCAAGTGATGAGGACCAGTCCATCATTTCCATGGACCCATCTTAAAAATCAGGCTGAACATTTTGCTGTTTTCCAGCCTTAGGGATTTTGAGCCAGTTTTCCTCAGTGAGTCCGACATAGAAACTCTATAAACCTCTTGAAGTCAGACCCTTAAGTATTCTTGCATGTAAGTCATCAGTGCCTGCAGATCTTATCTCATCTCATCCAGAGACAGATTTCCATCCATGAAAGTAGCTTTAAAAAGTCGTGGAATAGAGAATGTAGTCTTGCTAAATGCTTTTCAGGCCACTTGCCTGATTTCCTTGAGGGCCTGATCGCCAGTATTCTTTACTCCCACCATGATCAGCCTGAGGATACTTTAAGTTTGGCCATATGGCCATATGTGTTGATGTGCACAACAGATTCTCTGGGTTCATTTTTTTCACTTTGCATTTTCTGTATTTATTCAATCCATTTTTCTGCAGTCCTCTTCCCAGCTGTTTACATTTGTTGCTTCCCCTCTGGTATAGTCTAATGATGGTGATGGTGAGGGTAGCAAGACTTCCATTTCTGATATTTGAATGCCCTTATTTCTTCCTTTGTGGACCCAGCAGTCTTCCTACTAGCTCCAGCCTTCCATTACTCTCTCTTTCAGTCTCCTACCCTGCTCCATTTGTATTCCTTACCCTATTTATCTTTTCTCATTTCCATCTTTCATCTTCCAGCCTCGGCAGATATCCTTGTCTTCCAGTTACCTTCCCCATTTATTTTTCCGTTCATACTTGCAGAGCGGTTATTACTCTGCCCCCCCCCCAAAATAATTAAAAAAACCCTCTGCCTCCTATCCCTTTTTCCGTCTCTATTTTTCTAGACTAGAACTACTCTGGTGTTTTCCACATGGTTCACATTTTAAAAACCAGAAACATCTGTCTAGGGAGGAGATGCTAATAATAAATAATTAAATTTAGCACTTTCCCTGTCTTAGAGCAGCTTTTACCACCATTAGTGAGCTAATTCACACAGCAATTAGCCTTGTAGGTGTTGGCGGCTTATTTTTGTGAACAGGAAGCTGAGGCCACAGAGAGGATTGGTGACTTCAAGAGAGGGAGGCAAAATGGAATTTAACATCAAGACTCAATCAAAACCCCCCAAACTATCTTGGATTCATATTTTTTAAAGAATACATTACATTGATCTTTTGTTTTTTTATATACCACCAGAATTTCTCCAGTATTTCTGTCCCTTCCCTCTCCTAGAGAGCCGTCCTATATAATAAATAACATTTATATTTTTAAAGGAAAAAGAAAAAAATAGCAATAGTAATTGAGATAAGAAGTATTGCAGGAAAAAAAAAAGAAGTATTGCAGGCATATAATATGCATTTATCTAGGGCCTACTGCATATCAGACACTGTGCTAAGCACTTTACAAATATTATTTCATTTGATTCTCACAAAAGTTCTGGAAGTATTGCTATCATCTCCATTTTTCAGTTGAAGCAATCTCAGCAGACGTAAAATGACTTGGTCAGAGTCACATAGTAAGGATCTGAGGCTGTATTTAAACTCTATCTTGATTGTAGACTGAGTGCCCTATCTACTATATCACCAAGCTCCCTCATATAATGAACAGAAAGGGATAGATGCAAGAAATGCTTTGGAGGCAGAATCAATAAGACATGGCAATTAGATTGGTTGTCATCCTATTAGAAAAGAAAACAAAATTGGTCCAGCAGAGTTTGTTTTGGGCAAAGCCACACCTGAATCATTGTGATTGCTTCTTATTCTTCATTTTTTAAATAGTACTTTATTTTTCCAAATACATGTAAGAATAGTTTTCAACATCCACTTTTGCAAAGTCTTGTATTCTAAAATTATCTCACTTTCTCCTCCCCAATACAGCAAGCAATCTGACATAGTTTAAACATGTGCAGTTCTTCTAAATATATTTTCATATCCTTCATGCTGCAGAAGAAAAATCAGATCAAAAAAGGAAAAAAAATGAGAGAAAAATTCAAATCAACAACAACAACAAAAAAGGTGAAAATACTATGCTTTGATCCACATTCGGTCTCCATAGTTCTGTCTCTGAATGTAGATGGTGCTTTACATCCCAAATATATTGGAATTGGCTTGAATCACCTCGTTGTTGAAAAGAGCCACATCCATCACAGTTGATCATCACATCATCTTGTTGTTGCTGTGTACAATGTTTTCTTGTTTCTACTCACTTCATTCAGCATCAATTCATGTAAGTCTTTCCAGGCTTTCTGAAATCAGCCTTCTTGGTTGTTATTGTTTCTTTCTTTTCTTTATTGTTGTCCAGTTATATGCAACTCTCTGTGACCCCATTTGGGGTTTTCTTTACATAGATGCTGGAGTGATTTGCCATTTTCTCCTCCCTCGTACTTCATAGATGAGGAAACTGAGACAAATAAAATTAAGTGACTTACCCAGGCAGAAAATGTTGGAGGCTAGATTTGAGCTCACAAAGAGGGAGTCCAGTGCTCCCTCCACTGTGCTACCCAATTGGGATATACCATTACATAGTCTTTACTATACTATATTATCCAGGATCATAGCCCCCCAAAAGAAGATGACAGTAACCCCTTCACTGGTGCTCACCATGAAACCTCATGCCACCTGAGTTTTCCTTTTTCTTGGTCTTTTTGTCCCTATCTTTGTCTCTTCTCCCTCTTTCTTTTTTTCCTTTCTTTCTACCTTTCTTTTACTTTCTCTCTCCCTGAACATGTTTTTCTAATTCTTCCATTGCTATGTTTCTTTCTTTCTCTTCTCCAGCTTTTCCCCTGTCTCTTGTCTCTTGGATTTGTTTCTCATCTTTCCTTTCTGTTCTTTTTCTAGCTCTCCCTCATTTCCTCTCCTTTAATTGAATATAATATGAAAGTGAAATTCACTTTTTATGCTATTTGTTGAGTTAAATCTTATGTTTCTTATTCGTAATTATAAAATTTTATTTGTTGAAAAAAGAGAGAAGCAATCCAAACATTTTCTTTCTCTAAGTCACACAACTAATTAGATTATTTTTAGTATAGGTTTTTTATGCTCTTCAACTTATTCTTTCTTCATGGCCTGGGACTGATCTGGAGATTCAGGTTTGAGTTGGGTCTCTATAGACTGTCTCAAATGATCTCCCAGCAATGCCAAATAACGTCAGATCTTAGTATAATATAATCTTTGAAGAAATAAAATTTAAGGTTACCAGAGTATGGTAGAAGTATACATAGGTTTGAGGAGCACTTGGTAGATGTATTGCAGTGCTATGTTGTGGACTAGGCTGTTATTGAAGTTCTTTCTTACTCTCAAGTTCTATGATTCTGCCATATATTTCTAGCAATGACCTAAATCCAAGAAGTGATATAAGATGTCATTAAATAAGTATATGATCAGAGAAGTATGTTGGTGTGAACAAATATTTTATAAACCTTAAGCCTCTTTATGAACATGGATTATTTTAGCTGTGAGATTTTAGCTAGCAGAAATGGAAAGAAAGAGGGGAAGCATTTGTGGCTTAGGAAATGGTGTTAAAAGATATGGAGGCAGAATAGTGAGAGATATGTTTTAGGAGCAGTGAGTTGATTAGCTTAGCTGTAGAGTAGGAAATGTGAAGGAGGCCAGTGTGAGAAAAGATTTTAAAGTGGGCAAGTCACTTAGCCTCTGTTTATCTCAGTTTCCTCCTCTGTAAAATGGTGTTGTCGGGATCAAATAAGATAATTATTGTAAATCCTTTAGCATGATTTCTGCCACATAGTAAGGGCTATATAAATAGGTTTTGTTTGTTTTCCTCAGGGTTTTTTGGTTTGTTGTTTTTCAATAGATTAGTTATGTTCAGCTCTGTATGATTCCATTTGGAGTTTTCTTGATAAAGACACTGGAGTAATTTGCCAATTCCTTCTTCAAATCATTTTACAAATGAGGAAACTTGAGGCAAATAGAATTAAGTGACACAGCTAATAAGTATATGAGGCTCAATTTGAATTCAGTTTTGAAACTTACTACAGGGCCAGTAGCTTATTGTAACACCTAGTCTTCTATAAAAGTTATTATTTTTATTATAAATTTGAAAGGGAGATTGGAGTTAATTAGGGAAAACATTGAATGCTAGGTATAGGAGTTTGACCTTTATTTGATACATATTAGTAGGGAACCACTGAATGTTGACTACTTACCCCTTAAAGGCTAAGTATAATATTATGTACTTCTGTGCTACATTCCAGAAAAGGTAATACATAAATAATCGTATGTTGGTGCTGTGTGTAAGTGGTCATTCTGAACTTTAGGCACTTATGATATAATATTGTTTACATTAGAACATTTCAAGGTTTACAAAGTATTTTACATATCTGTATATAGATATATAAAATCTAATATGGACATTTAGTGTTAGAGAATTACTTCTTTCAAAATAGAGTAAGGGGCTAAAATAAAACCACTAAGGGTTGTTTTTAAAGTGTTTGGGAGGAATTTCTAACATTTGTTAGCATTTCTATAGGGATATAGAGAATGCTAATAAGGAATAAAATCAAAAGTATAACAACTAGACCCTTGATTAGATAAGTGGAAGAAAAACTATCAGGCCCAGAATTAAGAAAAGGGTCATAGGTTTATGGATTTAGAACTGACAGGGATTACAGAGATCTTCTAATTCAGCCCCTTAATTTTAGAGATGAGGAAATTGAGGTTTATTGAGGTTAATTGACTCAAAGTCCTACAGGTAGTAAGTGGCAGAGTTGAGGTTTGACTCAGGCCCTCTGACCCTTCAGTGTACTATGCTGCTATCAAGGTATCTGCCACAGGTAGATACTGGTCATAAAGCTTCTGAAATAAGGGTAGTTTGTCATGACTTTATCTTGACTTACAGATATTGTTGCTAATTCCTCACAAAACCTCCCTTTAATAATAAAGTTTACAATTGTAGTAGAGATCAGTCATCCTCACTGGTCATCCTCCCAGCCTTCTCCCTTTTGAAAACTGGAACAGTGTTTTCATGCCCTGCAGCATATTTCCTGTTCTCTATGGTGAGTTTTTTGTTCACTTTTTACTTTTTAATAATTACCAAGAGCAGTAATGTCCATATATTCTTTTTATACACTAGGGTATGGTTCAGCCTGAAGTGAGTTAACTAAGGATAATTAGGTACTCTCTTCCGCACTTTTTGACGGCATTAGACAATTCTGTTTTATACTTCACAGTTAGAGAAAATAGAAGTGAAGTTAATATTAAATAGAGTATTACATAAAAGTCTTATTAAATAAATATTTGTTGGATTTAATGTTTGTTTAAATATCAATTTCCTCTAGTCAAAAGTCTTTTATATAGCTCTCCCCATTATTTCCTTATTAGAAAATCATGTCTTCATAATTTTATTTTTGAGAGCATCCTATTCCTTTTTAAGTCTCTTAAGTTCCTACAAAATTTTTTTCTGAACTCTTTGAAATATACCCATATAAAGTCTATTAGAATATGCCTAGCATTTTCCTTCTTATCTGTTATGAACTCATTTTCTATGAAAATTTCCATCATTTCTATGTCAGCAGCAAGTTCCTTATATAATGGTCAAAAGCAAGAAAGGAAAGAAGAAAACAAGTATTTATTAAGTTCTTCCTCTGTTCCAGGGGCTGTGCCAAACACTTTACACATATTATCTTATTTGGTTCTCATCACAATACTGGGAGGGAAGTGCTATTACCATACCTAATTTACAATTAAGGCAACAGGCAACTTGAAGTTAAATAATCTGGGGCCACACAGCTAACAAGTGTCTGAAGCTAGATAAAAATTCATATTTTCCTGCCTCTAGGCTCAGTGCTCTATCAATTGCTGAATAATATTTCCCCCTCATTGCTTCCTCCATCTTCTACAGAATGGAATTATCTGCAGTACAAATTGTAATAGCTGACGTTTCCCATCACTACTCTCTTTTCACTGTCCCATGTCTGTGATACACTTCTGGATCTCATCATCTATTTTTTCCTTCTGGCAAAGAGGTTTGCAGTAGACTACCAACATTTTTGTTTTTCTATTAGTCTTTTAACTCAAATATTTTCTGCTGTGTTTTTGCTAAAACCTTCCATTGCTGGATTTCTACACAGTAGGAATCATTTTGTATTTGATCATATTCCTTTAATCCATTTTCCCCTTTTGATTAAAATATAACACTTTCAGAATAGATATAAGGGATTTTTTGTAACTTTTTGCAATACTTGAAAAATTATATGCAGAACCAACCCCAAGCCAAATTTCTTACCAGCCAATCTATGTGATATATATAAGCTTTCATCCCAACCCTGCTGTTTTCCCCTGCACTGAAAGAGTTTCAGTGCTATTTGGAATATTGAGGGGGAAGAGGGACGAGCCTAACTCTGCAAAAGCAGTGATTGGGAACATCCCAGGAATGGGTTTTGCTGGTAGAGTAGAGTTGATTGAGAATGAGAGGGGCCAGGAAGTTTAGGGTTTTCCAGTTTGGGGGTGGGGTAGGCAGAGAGAAAGAACATTCAAGTCTGGAGAAGGATGAAAGAACAGCGTGAAAGAAAAGTCCCTCTGTTTGCCTTTGTTTGTGCTAATGCCAGAAGGTGCTCTTGGGATGAGAGAAAGCCCTCCCTATCCCTACCCCCTACCCCATGCATTCATGGGCTTGGAAACGAGAATCAAGTTGAGCTAATTTGGGTTCTTTGGAATGCCTTTTATTTTGGACTTTCCCTCCATTCCTAGTGTTATTGGGTTATAATAAGAGGCTGCTTGGTGAAATCCTTTGAACTCAGTCTAGGATTTCATGTGAGAACCAGCCAAGTGTGAGAGAAAAGAATGATAGCACATTGCAGAGGAGCCCATCACCGAATCTTCCCATTGCATTGTAGCCCCACACAAAATCTGCCTGTAGTCTCTCCTGAATGGCAGTGAGCATCAGGGGTTCTTTCACCAACTATGTTGACTATAATAGAGTGGTTACAGAGGAAGAAGTAGAAATAAATTTCCTTCTCACCACCCAAAATGTCAAGGGGTAATAATAATGGGACGACCTAAAGAGACAGGAAAAGAACATCTGTGATTTCCCACTTTTAGTGTTTTTTTTTTTTCCATCAAAAGGGTTTCACAGCCAGTTTTCAGTGTCGAGGCAGTAAGGGTAAGAGGTGGGAACAGTCTGAGTCCTGAGGGATAGATAACCTTTTCAACTTAAAATTCTGGGATTCTGTTGTGTGTACAAAAGAATCGTGCAGACCCCACATTGAAGCACCAGATGCCAGGACTAAGGAATGCCCCTTCTTTCTTCTTGTATCTTCCAGTCAACCTATATGTTAAATATTAATTCCATCTAGCTTTTCACTTAGCAATAAATACCATGAGGCTTCACATTATTTCATTCAAAAATGTTCTGGTATTTGGTTTTATAATTGATCTGCTCAAAAATGGTGTAAAAGGGCAAAAAGTAGAATTCTAATTTTCAAGAAATAATTTCTAGCCTTCTTCTTGTTTTCTTAAAATACTCAAATGGAACTCTGATCTTATTGATTTGGGTACCAGTTGATGGATTTTCTCCCATGATACAGACTTCAATCTATATATATCTGCCCATCTGCCAGATTCTGATTAATGGTGCTCAAGAACTTCATCGCAGGATGTTCACCCAACTTTCTGCAGGCCTTTCTCATTTTCTCCTGATGTTGTATTAATACCAGTGGAATACTTGGACTGTCTACCTATTATCTATTAATGCTGTCCCAAGATCACTTCATATTCTTTTTCACTTATATATTTCCTTGCTGACATCCTTTAGTCCAGTTATTTCAATTTCCTTATCTTATGTTTTAGCCAGCCTCTGCCCATGATACACCCTTTATTGTCTTCTATGTGATACTCATCTTTCATTTTTTCAGTCATAGTGATCCTTTACTTTGCAACCATGTAATATCCCAGGTAAAATATTGGTATTAAAAAGATGGGCCCCCTTTGACCCAGAAGCATTTCTATTGGGCCTATATCCCAAAGAAATCATAAAGGAAGGAAAGGGCCCCGCATGTGCAAGAATCTTTGTGGCAGCCCTTTTTGTAGTGGCTAGAAACTGGAAATTGAATAGATGCCCTTCAATTGGAGAGTGGCTGAATAAATTATGGTATATGAATGTTATGGAATATTATTGTTCTGTAAGAAATGACCAGCAAGACGATTTCAGAGAGGCTTGGAGAGACTTACATGAACTGATGCTGAGTGAAATGAGCAGAACCAGGAGATCATTATACACGGCAACAACAGTACTATATGACAATCAATTCTGATGGACTTGGCTCTCTTCAGCAATGAAAAGTTTCAAACCACCTCCAATTGTTCACTGAAGAAAGCCATATACACCCAGAGAGAGGGATGTGAAATGTGGACAACAACATAACATTCTCATACTCCTTGATTGATGTTTGCTTACATTGTGTTTCCTTTATCTGATATGTCTTTCTTGTAGACACGATTTTTCTTGCACAATAATGGTAAGTTTGGAAATATGTATACATATTTTCGATTTGCCAATATTTTAACATAATTAACATGTAGTGGATATCCTGCCATCTAGGGGAGGGGTGGGGAGTTGGGGGGAAAAATTTGTAACAGAAAGCTATGTAAGGGTTAATGTTGAAGAATTACCCACACATATGTTATGCAAATAAAATAAAAAATTTAAAAAAAATTAAAAAAAATAAAAAAAGATGGGTATATTAAAGCAGTTTTGTAAATTCCTGCAGGCTGTCTAACTTGCCTTCTGTTTAATTCTGGGCTGAGTTCATTGTTGTTTAATTTGCATTCATGCCTTTATGACTTCAATTTTTTTCTTTTAAATAGTCCTTTAAAAATATTCCATATTCTTGTTAAAACTCTACTATCTGAGAACCATTGTTATATTAGATTTTTAATCCACAGTGTACTGTGAGTAGACAGCCAAAGAAGTAATCTTCACTGTCTATACAGCAAGTCCTCAGAGTCAGGAATTATCACTATAATTTCTTTTGTATTTATTACGTAGCAGAAAGATAAATGTTTGCTGAATGAGCGAATGCATTCATTAATTTCAAAATAAAAGCCCAGTTTAGTTTTATAATCTTTATAAAGTCCTTGGGTATTTTAAAATATGAAAAAATTAAATTGAAAAATATCTTTTAACTGACTTTTGGAAGTCCATTTACTTACATTTGGGGCAACAAACATCACACAATCCCTTTTCTGATCCAGTGAGAAATAGGAAATGGGTATGATTGGGGAGGAAAAGGTAAACCATGCCTACTACAAGCCAGATCGAAGATTCTAACAGCTGTGAGAAGAGATTACATGGCTTCTAAGTAAAAATGGTTTCAATTATATTTGTATTAAGCAAGTTAGTCACATTCAGAAATTCAAAAGCTTCACAAGGATACTGTAATGGCTTCTGGGCTGAAATTGTCCAAATGATCATCATGCCCAATAATAATAACATGTCCTCCTGGCCCTGCCTGTGAATCCAATTTTGACAGGAGAGCCTTTCCTTTTGTAGGAGATAAAGTTATGATTTGTTTTTTCCTCTCATCCTCAACTCAACCCTAAAATACTTAAGAGCAGAGATGTCAAATGTGGTGGTAACTGGAAATTATTTAACTAAGTAAAAATAAAATAGAACATAGGTAATGTTATTATGTAGCTTTCTAAGGCAATATGTGGCAGGTGGGAATCCTTATGTGTTTAGTTTAGTGATCCCATTTTTAGTTAAATTTGATCCCCTTGCTTAAGAAGGAAGATCTAGAGGAAGAGGAATGGAAATAAGTCATGTATCATTTTTGGTGACAATTTCCCCATCTGTTAAAGGAGGTTAGATTAAATGATCTCTGAAGTCCCTTCCACATCTAGATTTACTTTAAAGTTTACAAAGTATTCTTCTTCCAATGATGGAAAATATTATTATTATTCCTATTTTACAAATGAGAAAACTGAGGTTCAGAGCGGTTCCTATCTTGCCTGGGGCCATTTAGGACTTAAATCCAGTTCTTCAAACTCCAAGACCCATATGCTTACCATTATAACATATTATTATTACATTATTTTACCTATATCATCTATAATATAATGCCATTTCAAACAATACAACAGGAAAGAGTTGATATGAATCCTTACCCAGATATTTTTTTTTATTTTTCATTTCTTTAATTTTCTAATTAATGAGCATTCATTTTCTCTCCCTTCCACTTCATCCCAGTTTGGGGGAAAAATCTTTGTAACAAATGCCCATACAGTTCCAATGATCTTGTGATGAAGAGAGCCATCTGTATCCAGAGAGAGGACTGTGGGGACTGACTGTGGATTACAACATAGTATTTTCACTTTTGTTATTGTTGTTTGCTTGCAGTTTGTTTTCTTTCTCATTTTTTTCTTTTTTGATATGATTTTTCTTGTGCAGCATAATAATTGTGGAACTATGTATAGAAGAATTGTACATGTTTAACATATATTGGATTACTTGTCATGGAGGGAAGGGAAGGGAAAAAATTCAGAACTCAAGGTTTTGCAAGGATGAATGTTGAAAATATTCTATGCACATGTTTTGAAAATAAAAAAGGTTAAAAAAAACCAAATATGCATAGTCAAGCAAGATATATTCCCACATAGTCCACGTTCAAAAAATCTGTCTCATTCTTCATTTTGAGTCTATCACTTCTGCATCAAGAAGTTTGTAGCATGATGCATTATTTGTTATTATGATTGGTCAGTGTACTGATCAAGTCTTTCAAAATTGTTTATTTTAACAATATTGTTATATAAATTATTGTCTTGATGCTGCTCACTTTTTCTGTATTTGTTAATATAAATTCAACTAGGTTTCTGTGAAACCATCTCTTGTCATTTCTTATAGCACAATAGTATTCCATGCTCTTGATGCATTGCAAGCTGTTCAGCCATTCTTCAATTAAATCTATTAGTTTCTAGTTCTTTGCCACTAAAAAAAATGACTGCTATAAATATTTCTGTCTATATAAGCCCTTTTCCTCTTCATATAATTGCTTTAGATTATAGGCTTACCAATGGTATCTCTTGGTAACAGTGTGTTTGTTTTCCTGAAGTCCCTCTACCATTTGCCATTTGACATTTTTTTTTTGCTCATCTAATGGGTGTGAAGAAGAATTTCAGAGTTTCTTTAGTTTGCATTTTTCTAATTATTCACTAATTTCTCCTAATCTCCTTTAAGACTATAGTTCTTTGCCCATCAGAAGAATCAGTCACTTTTGGCCTGAATTTCCTCATCTGTAAATTTTAAAAAATGAGTTAGACTAGGTGATCTGTAAGGTCCATTCCAAGTCTCAATCTTAGATTCACATTCCATGCCATACAGAATTAGGGCGTGAGAGAACTGGCAATATGGTGGAAGGAAAGAAACTTTAAGACAAGTAGTCAGTAAACTTAGATTTTTTTTAATTAAAGCTTTTTATTTTCAAAATATATAATTTTTAAAGATTTTTATTTTCAAAATATTATATATATATATGACATTCACCCTTATAAATTAAACCTAGATTTTAATTCTGGTTTTACCACTAATCTGTGGAAAGATGGGCAAGACACTTTGCCTTTATTGAGGCATATTTGCCTTTTCCAAATCTGTAAGATGAGGATTTTGGATTAGATGATCTGCTACGATGGAAAGAACATTAGGTCTGGAATCAGAAGCTCTGAGTTCAAATCCTGATTGAGACACAATTTTAGGCTTCCATTTTCTCAACTCATATTGGGATAGATGGCCCTGGAGGTCTCTTTTATGTCTGGGTCTGTGATCCGGTGACTCACACAGCTCCAGGTTTTCTGGTGTTCTTTCATGAGGAGATTGTTTTCAGTCAAGCTTAGCCCAGGCTTCCTGTTCCACTTTCAGTTCTGACTTTCTGGGAATGTCTCTGAATGTTCACTGCTGGTGGAAAACTATGGAGTAGGAAACAATGCTTCCTGTGGTATTGGCCCAAAGGTGGCTACTGGCTAAGTACTGATGTTAACAAACTAGGGGAGATCTAAATTTCCTCACAGGACTCTTAGTTATCTCAAAGTACAAACTGGGCAGAGTTTAAATGGGCCCTTAGAGATTATGTGAGAATGTAACTCATTTATTCTCACATCACATTATCTCTAATTGAGAGGGAGCCCAGAGGCTGCTAATCTAATCCACCTACTACCTGCACAGAAATCCTGACTACAACTTGCTGCGTGTGTGGTCACTTAGCTCCCACTTGAAGACTTCCAGTGAGGGAGGATCTTTTCCTGGCTTTCAAGGCAGAATCCATTGCAATTTTTGTATTATTCTAATTCATTTAGGGACACTTATGTAGTACAATGGATAGAGCTAATGGACATGCTTACAGTCAGGAAAACCTCATCCTCCTGAGTTCAAATCTGGCCTCAGACACTTACTATTTATGTGATCCCAGGCAAGTCCCTTAATGCTACTTACCTCAGTTTCCTCATCTGTAAAATGACCTGGAGAAGGAAATGCCAAACCACTACAGTCAAGAAAACCCCAAATAGGTTCACAAATAGTTGGACACAAATGTAATAACAGAACAACAACACTGTCTCTTCCAGGTAATATTTAAAGCTGCTATATCCCTCTTGGCTTTTCTACCAAGTCTTTCCTTCTTGAAGACAAACATTCCTAGTTCTTTAACTGATTTATGATCTCAAGGCAGAGATATACACAGAATGATGTGCCCAGGATTTTTTTCCCATGGAGGTGACAGCATTTGAGACAAGTGGGGTCAGTTCCTTATTATGAAGAATAATTGGCTCAATTTGAAAGATGCTCATAAGGCCCAATTCTTCCCAACCAGTCTTTTCTCCAGCCCGTCCTGGTCTGCTCCTCCTCCTTTAATGGCTGTGATGGCCCTGATCACTATAGAGTTAGAGGTGGCTGAAGAAAGTTTTAATTTTTGATATCAAAGGTACACTGAATGGAACCCTTCCAGTGGCAGTAGATAGACATTAACACTCTTTTGGGAATAGATTTTATTTGTG
Source organism: Myrmecobius fasciatus (assembly GCA_023553655.1). NCBI lineage: Eukaryota > Metazoa > Chordata > Mammalia > Dasyuromorphia > Myrmecobiidae > Myrmecobius > Myrmecobius fasciatus. The sequence continues at coordinate 88,772 of JAJPUD010004371.1, forward strand.
ACTGTGTAGATATTTGGAACTTCTTGTATGGGGTTTCCTTCTTGACATAAATCAGCAACATTTCTGCAATTTTATAGCCTTAGAGAATTCTGAGAGCTTAAAATGACTTGTCCAGAGTCACACAGCTGGTGTGAGTTAGAGTTCAAGACTAGACTTGCATTTACTACTTGAATTTCCTTCCTCGGTGTTTATTTATGTTCCTTACATTTATATTACTGCTTTCTCAAACTGAAAAACTTCTTTAACTCTTTCCTACTAATTTCCGTCTCATTTCTATCTTCAGAACTCATCTTCTCTCAGAAACTTTCCTTTTAAACCTACTTTTTTTTCTAATTCATCACCTACTTATGTAAATATTCATTTTATATCCAACTGTTCTCTTTTTTAATAAAGCTTTTTATTTACAAAACATATGAGTGATTTTTCTACATTGACCTTTGCAAAAACTTTTTTTTCCCAAGCTTTTCCCCTCCTTCCCCCCATCCCCCACCCCTAGATGACAGGTAATCTAATACATGCTAAATAGGATAAATTATATGACAAATACAATACATGAATACATATCTATACAATTATCTTACTGCACAAGAAACATCAGATCTAGAAAGAGAAGAAGAAAAAAAAACAACCTAAAAGGAAAACAAAATGCATGGAAATATTCATAGAAAGCGTTAAAATGCTGTGTTGTGGTTCACATTCAGTTCCCTCAGGCCTCTCTCTGGATGTATATGACTATCTTCACCGCTGAACAATAGGAACTGGTTTGAATCACATCATTGTTGAAGAGAACCATGTCCATAAGAATTGATCATCGTATAGTCTTGTTGCTGTGTATAATGTTCTCCTGGTTCTGCTGATTTTACTCAGCATCAGTTCATGCAAGTCTCTCCAGGCCTCTCTGAAATCCTCCTGTTGGTCGTTTCTTACAGAACAATAATATTCCATAACATTAATATACCATAATTTATTCAGCCACTCTCCAATTGATGGGCATCCTTTCAATTTCCACTTTCTTGCCACTACAAAAAAGGCTGCCACAAACATTTTTGCATATGTGGGTCCCTTTCCCTCCTTTAAAATCTCTTTGTATATCCAACTGTTCTTAAGACTTTTTCCTGTATGTTTGTTCTGATTCTTCAAAAATTTACTCTAACTTTGGTGTCTCTCCATAAAGTCTAGTAGACAGCTGTTCATGGAATGGGTGTCCAGTGAATGCTGCTGAGGGACTTTGGGGAATTATCCCATTCAACCTATGCAGTGAGGTGGAAGCTAAACTTTTTATAATGTATGCAGTTATACATCTAGTGCAGTATCTTCTTAGGTATTTGGAAGGATGTTTGTGTGTGTGTGTGTGTTTGTGTGTGCATACATGCATATATTGTTTGGAGAAACATAACCTGTTTGAAATAAAACTTTGCCAGCACTCATTTTGGCAAAACAAATCTGGCAAAAATAAAATCTCTTCTTGTGGGGAGTGGCAATAGAAGATTCTAAGTTCTAGGGAACTTAGATTGTATTCAGTTCAGTTGTGAACACAGGGGTCAGGGAGATAATTCTCAATTACTTGTTGATACTGAATCTAGAATATAGCTTTATAGAATAAATGCATGTGACCCGTAAGATTCATGGTAAACTTAAGAACTAATATTTTTGAACTTCCACTAAAAAACAGAGTTTTCTTCATATGGGTGTATCTTTTTGTATTTATATGTCAATCCATGTAGAAAAGTTTAGATATAGCAATATATACATAATCAGGACAGGGCAGTTGGGACTTTGTCTTAGGATACTAAAATTTAGAGATTACAAAAATTGATCTAATATCTTATTAACAAAAACAGTTAGTTAAAATAAGATGTTTTCAAGCATCTACTATAATTAATTAATCTCCTTTCCTGTTCTCCTGAATTTGTCTTAATTGTTTCTTGGAATTTTTCTTTATGGAATAAAATCTTTTAAAATTGATTTTGGTAGGGTTTTGTCCTGGGAATTCTTCTGCTCCCTTACCCTGAAAAATCACCTTCCTAATTATGACTTGTTCAATATATGCATTCATGTGTGTATTTGTGTGTGTGACTTCATATATGGTATCCATGTTTCTATCTGTGTATCTTTGTTTTTTCTGTGTATCTGTGTGTATCTGTCTGGTTATCTGTAGTTTACCTGTTTATTTACATGTCATCTCCTTCAATAGAATATAAGCTCCTTGAAGGCAGGTACTTTTTTTGTCTTTCTAGTCATAGTGCTGATTATAGTGCCTAGCACTAATGCAGTGAATACATTTCACTAATGTAGTGAAAACATTTAATAAATGCCTCCTGACCGATTGCTTGACTGTTAAGTGACCGTGTCTATCTATGTATTTGTATGTACGTGTGGTATGTGTATCTCTGTGTGCATGCATGTGTGTGGACTGTGTTTCTGCAGAACTGAGCTCCAGCAGGATGCATGAGTTTTGCATTAGGGTTGTTTGCCACTCTGCACATGATCCTGCCTTCGGCCTCCTCTTGTCGGAGCCGCAGCCCTGGTACACTCCCAGACTCTCTTGGTGCAGCTGGAGGCATCCCTTTGGCAGGGCCCTGTGTTTATTATAATCTCTGTGATGTGCAAAAGTAAATTTCTTCTCTAACTTTCTCTTTAAATACGAAGAATTATGAATATGGTTTTAATTAAGGATTTGAAATTGAAACATTTCCTTTTTCTTAGGACAATTTTGAGTTAGAATGTTTTAGTTTTGAAAAATACCAGATCCCCAGCTCACAAAGTGCAAAAAAAAAATCATCAGTCATTCCCTCCATTGGCTTTGAAAGGGGAATGAGATGCCATATCATGGCAAGGGATATAGGGCTCACGTTAGGTCATTGTCAGAAGACACTCTTAGTCTCAATACACACACACACACACACACACACACTCATGCTTTTTAATTAAAACACCTCTCCTTGAAGATTTGCAAAATAATCTCAGAAAATGTTTCTGGGCACCATCTTTTTTCCATAGGCTACTCATTGGTAAAATGTGGAGTTTGACCCAGATGGTCTCTAGAACTCAATCCAAAGCTGAATCCCAAGGTGCCATATTATACCTGGCACTGCCCGGTGGTATAGGGTCAGGAATAGAAGCCTGAGATGAGGGATGGCTAGTATATTGTGGTGCCCACAGAGATCTCTTGGGGTTGAGGATGGCAACTATTCCACAGGCTGGGAATATTTTTTTAAAAGAAACTCTACAGAAAGAATGTGAAAAGAGTCTTGCCAGAGGCAAAGGGCATGTGCTTATTATTATGGAAATGATCAGCAGGGAGGAGGCAGTATGATGGGAGCTCATAGGCAGAATCCAAAGCTATGGCGGATTTCAGTCCCAGCACTTAAGATTACAGAATCAGTATCCTTCCACCTTCTATACTTTATTGCTTGTGTGGCCTCCAGTTCACTAAGAGCTTTCTAGTTCCAAATCTTAGGATTCTGTTAAAGATGAGAATCTTGGAAGAGATTTTTCTGTGGAAGGAAGGAGTCCATTTATTAGATTCAGGTAATTAATAATGGCATTAAAAAGGGCAAAGAGATTCTAAATTTCAAAGGAAGGTAGTGCTTATCCTGTCCTCCCCATACTTGCTCTTCTTACCCAACTGCCCCAAATTTCTACCATTCAGTTCACTCCTTTGGGCTGAGGATTTATCTTCAGAAGTAATGGTGATGATAATTAATATTCATATAGCATTGTGAGGTTGGAAAAGCACTTTACAAATATTATTTCATTTTATCCTCACAATAACCCTGAGAGGTAAGTGTTATTCATTATCATTTCCATTTTATAGATGAGGAAGTTGAAGTAGATATAATGTAAACAACTTTTCTAGGTCATATAGCTAGTAAGCATCCTAGGGCTGCATTTGAGCTCAGGTTTTCCCAAGCTCCATCTATGTCTTTATCCATGTACTACTCAGCTGCCTTATAGTTTTATAATTTATGAAAGATCATAGATTAGAGCTAAAACTTTAGGGGCTATCGAGTTTAACAGTCCCAATTTTTAGATGAGAAGACTATTTAGTGATCGGAATCATACTCTCTATTTCAATACAAATATGTTATCTGGGACTTGTGATCATATTAAAAGCAAAATCAGGCCAATTTTTTGGCAGCACAGAAATTGAAAGAAAAGACTAGACAATGAAGCTGTCCCAGGGAGAGTGGTTCTGGACATACAGAACATCCCATTGTTGTCTTGCATTAGTTCTAGTCTCCCTGAAGACTCATCCTTTCCTCAAATGAGATAACATTTTTAAAAGTTTTAGCATCGTATCTGGTAAATAGTGTCTTTCCCTTTTGCTTGCCCTTAGTTCATCAAAAACTATGTAACTTGTGCTTCTTTCCTTTATATCTGTACTAATGTGATCATGGATTCCCCGAAAATTACTTTAATTTTATCAGCACTCCTGAATGCATTTTCTGACAGTTGCCTAAGGAAGACAGACATATAAAAGGTAACAGCCAATGATGCCAAAAAAGCTTCATTAATTTCAGAATCAGGCCTGAAGCTGCCATTGTGTAGAGTACTAATGGTAAAGTATCAACTGGAGACGTCCTGCTAAGCAGAAAATTGAGCCTTTAAGAATAATTCTTTGAGTCCTGCTATTTAACAAGTTCTGAATTCATTCAGTGTATTATTATTTGGACAATATCTCTCCAACTTTTTTTATAAGAATATAGTGAGATAAGGTAATGCATCAAATAGTTTACTAAAAACTAAGTATACTCTGACCAGACTATGGTACATTTGACTATATTGAAGTGGCAATTTGGCCTCTATAGGAGGATTAGTCTCCCCTAAATGGTCCCCAACTTTGGAATGTATATGTATTCCCTCTTTCCCACTTTCTCATTTAGTCAGGTCCAGGGGGATGCAACTTCCCCTTAGTGAATGTCTCTACCCTTCATTTAAGACCTGATTTGCTTTAAAAAAGAAAAAAGTATACTGAGAGAACTCACTCCCTTATATGAGCCTACTTGCTTCCTCTTACTTAAATCACCTAAATCCATTTTTCTTAGAATTCAGTACTTTAGGTAGAAGTGTTGAACATGCCTGACATTTATTCCAAACCAGTGTAAGATGTAATTGGAAAATATTTAACAAAATAAATAAAAATACAACATATATATAATATTATTTATTATATAATAATAATAATAAATAACTATATAATAAATAAGATAATTTTAGTTGCGGCTTTCTATGTCAAAATGTGAGCCTCATTATGTGCAGACCCATTTCTATCTGCATTTAACACTACTAATGTGTAAACTGGCTAGTTCTGGGCTTTACCCAAATTTCCTTTAATCATCCATTGTAAAGATAAATAGTAATGATTAAGGCTGGATTCTGGCCTTATTACTGGGTAGTTATAGAAACTGGAACTTAGATTTCATGGGTCTAAGGATTCTAAGGTAAGAACATTTTCCATACCAGTGCTAGTCAACACCTTTTCCATGACAGAGAATTGCCCAGATCATTGAAAATTTAAGTGACTTGCCCAGCATCAATGTTTCAGAGGCAAGATTTGAATCCAAGACTTTATGGTTTGGGTGCTGGCTCTCTATCTAATTCACTATGAGGCCTTTCACTAAGTTTATAATAATAAAAATTATTTCATTATAAATCATAAATAATAGGGGTGGTATCCTCCTTATGCCTTATCCGTATTCTTTGACCACTTATCTATTGAGGAATAGCTCTGCCCAAGACCATCCACATTAGCCTTTGTTTTGTCTACATATTCTGAGATCATAGGATGGCAACAATGAAGGGGTTGATTTTAGCTTTTAAAACAGGGTAATTTTCCTTCTTGTCTGGAAGTACAATTGAATAAACCTAATAAAATTATGTAATTCCTGATTTAAATTACAGTGAATCTATTTAGCCATTGTATATAGAATTCTAGGATTATTAAACTAAATTCATTTACAAATTAAATTTAACCTAAACTATCCCTCATCTAATAATACATTCCTGCATTCCATTATCTTTTTTCCCCCTTTCTTTTTCCTAGAATTATTTTTTTTCTTTCCCAGACCACAGTAACAGAAGTACTATTTTTATACCATCAAACAACAAACATAAATGAAGCACCTAACATTTTCCAGGCACTGTGCTTGGAGTTGGGTATAAAATAATGTCTTCCTACTCTTAAGAATCTCAGACATATAGAAGCCCAGTAGTTAGAGTTATGGGCCTGGAGTGAGGGAGTTCAAATCCAGCCATTGATACTAGCTCATGAAATCACTTAACATCTGTTTGCCTTAGTTCCCTCAAGTATAAAATAGTGATGGTGTGCTGCAGCTTCTCGGAGAAATACAGCTATGATCCTGAGGCTCCCAGATCTTATGAGTATTATTGTTTTAACGATTCTAAAATTTCCTGGCCTTAGGAATATTATAAATATCTATAGTTCTACAGATAGACAATCTGTTGGCCAGGGATAACCAAGTTCCTGAGATAATAGTAAATGAACCATCCCTCAGACCTACCTGTAAGCTATAAAATTAAGAAATAAGTAGCTGAAGCTCTGGTCTCTCTTAACATTTCCTATAATTTTTTTCTTCTTGCCCCTGGTTCTTTGCTAAATCCTTTTGTAATTTAACCTATTTCAGTTGTGGTGTCTTTCCCCTTCCTCCTCCCTCATGCCATGTAGAATCTTCCCTAACTCCACTATGCTTCTCTACCTCACTTTTCCTCCTTATAGCTAACTAACTTTTGGGATGCTAAGACCCTTTCAGCATTTAACCCGCCAACTAAGGACATGCCCCAATCTCATGAGGTGCTTGCTTTCTGCTGGGCAATTGTGAGTTCGACTGATGAACTTGTTTTTCATATGCTCTCTTACTCTATTTCATATTAGCCTTCCTGATGTCTATTGTATCCCTCCATTTTGTCTGTAACCTATTGCTCTAAATAAATCTACTTTTTGCTAAAGAAGATGGTCACTGTGAATTCTTCATATGACCAAACCCCAAATTTTAGTACCTGCCATCATTTGGTACCAAACCCCACATCATAGATCGCCTCAATAGGGATAATAATAGTACTTAATAATCATATTTAATTTCCAGGGAAATTAATACATAGTCTAAGGATAGGAAAGCACTTTGGTAGGAGATGCATCCTATATCAAGCAAATCCAGTTTGTCTCATAGAGTCTTTGTGTGAGATTATTGGAAAGAGTCTGGGACTCCACTTCACAACAGTTCCTGCTTGAAAATCTGCAGCGACAAGGAACACATTAGCTTGTTGCTCTTGCCATTGAATTCTTAGGTAGCTCTATATGGACAGAAGTGACATCAAGTCTATCCTTAATTCAATACAAGTACTCTTTTTTTTCTACTTTTTCCCTCTGGGGTCAGTTCCTCTTATACATCAAATATCTAAAGATAGTTCATACATTTCATTTAAGTGTTCTTTTCTCCAAAGTAAATCTTCACAGTTTCTTGTGATGAAACAGTCTTGTATCCCCTTACCTAGTTGCCCTGCTTTGAACATGTTTCATTCAGAAGCTCATCAATGTCATTCCTATGCTATGACACCTAGATTAGAACACAGCATTCTAGGCTTGATAGGATCAGGGCTGAGTACAGTAGATAGCATTCTGTGTCATAGTGTCATCTTGTGTTGAGCACAGAGTCTACTAAAATCCCCAGACTCGCTCTCTCCCCCATTAGTTGTTATTTAACCAAGCCTCCATCATGTTGTATAGAGGTATCTATATGTCCTAGTGGATTCTGGACTTGATATCTATTGAATGATTATAGAGTATTGATTAGAGTCAGAAAACTAGGTGGTAGTGGACTTAGGTGCAATTTCATGCAAATCTCCATTCAGATACTTTCTAGGTGTGTGACCCTAGGCAAGTGAATTCTCTGTCTCAGTTTCTTCATCTTTTAAATGGAAATGATAATAGCATCTATCTCCTAATGAGTTTTATGAGATCATATTTGTAATGCATATTGCAATTCTTAAGGTCACATAAAGTGTTAGCTATTTATTATCATTATTATTTTCCCCCAGGGTAGTGGTAAGGATAAATGAAATAGCATGTTAAATACTTTGTCAACTTGAAAGTTTTATGTATTATATACATTATAATTTGGTAGGCTGATTTTTGTGGGTACCCTAATTATAGGACTTGACAACATTTGTCTTGATTGAATTTCATCTCATCAGGTTCAGCCCTGCATTCTAGACTGTTGAGGTCTTTGAGGATAGTGATTGTCATCCATTGCATTAACTAGTCTTCCAAGTTTTGTATTATTGAAAAATATGATAAGCGTCCAGTTTCTACTTTCATCCAAGTCATGGCAAATTATATATGTCCCACATATCCTTATAATTTTCCAAAAGAAAATGCCTCTTCATGACCATCACTTCCCAATATTTGTTGTCTCCTTCTTTAGAAAGTAAGCTGCTTGAGAGCAGAGGCTGTGTTTGCTTTTGCATTTGTATCTCACATGTCTAATAGCTTTTTATCCATTCATTCGCTTGTGTTTCCTCTGTGGGAACATAAGCAGGTTGTCTTTTTGATTGGGCTGTTGTTAGATTGTGCTGTATATCTGAGGAATAATCCTAGGTTGCCTCCAGGAATACATCCACCCTGTGACATCATTAAGGTATCTTATAGCTTCACTTGTTAGTTTTTCTTATTGATCACTGCTCTCTTTCTGGAACCCATCTGTCGGAGCTATAAGCTCAGAGTAAAGCTTCCCTCATATGGAAGTGAGCATATCCCTCCCCTATGTAATGACTTTTATAAAACTTTGACCTTATGCTATTTAACCAAATATTACAATGTGTCCCAAATAATGAGTGCTTTGAACAATGTGTTCCACATTTCTTCCTTTTGTGCTTTTCAAATTAAAATTCCAGTTGTTTAAACTTAACAAACAAAATTCAATTTATATAGAATCCCAATTAAAGTAGGGTGAGGTCTGCCGAGATCTAGAGAATCCTGAAACACCTCCTGGATAAGTTTTCCTTTTGTGTTTGTTATCTTAGAAATGGAATTTAGTTAGACATCTGTCAATTAAAATTATCCATAAAGACTGGAACCTGTTAATAATCCAACTGCAAAGAACCATAGAAGACCAATGATCTATAATGACTAAAGGGGATGTAGAATTAAATTATTCCAATGTGTTACCTATGTTTTGCCACCTCACGTTTTATTTCCTTCCCTTTCATGGCAAAGGAGAAGGTCATCTTCCATTTCAACCTCATTAGGCAACTTTTGCCAAATTCCTTTTAATTGATTTTATTGGGGAAGAAAATCCTTCTAGTCACTTACAGACGTCTGTTAATAATCATGTGGCAAATCAAAACAAGCAGATCTTCCCAGGCCACATCTGCCATGTTGTCTCCATTAGCAAACTGGTTGTCTCTTCCTCAAGTAAGATTCAATTCAGTCTTTTAATCTTTCTATAAAGAGGTGTTTTACTAGATACTGGAGATAAGTAAGACATAGAGCCTGCTGTTTATTGTTAATAAGGAAATATAATACTAATTATTATTAACACAGTAAAAGACAATGTGACATAGTTGAGAAAGATCTAGTCTTATAGGAAGGTCTGAATTCAAGGGTTGTCTTGGACACATACTGACTGTGTGGTTCTGGGCAAATTGCTTCAACTCTTAGTAACTCTAGGTAGCTTCTCTCCACTCTCTGCATTCTCTCTCTCTCTCTCTCTCTCTCTCTCTCTCTCTCTCTCTCTCTCT
>JAJPUD010004371.1:98540-125938 GCA_023553655.1 Myrmecobius fasciatus
CTCTCTCTCTCTCTCTCTCTCTCTCTCTCTCTCTCTCTCTCTCTCTCCCTCTATCTTCCCCTCCCCAATTACTCCAAGTAACTCTTAAAATTATATCTCAGAAAAGATAATATTGGTAAAGAACTACTTTGGTAGAGATGATTTCTTTAATCTGAAGTTCCCTATTACCAATGAAATCATATGCCTAGTCCCTCTGCCTATCCAGTAATAATACCAAAGCCAAGTCCTAATACTTAATTTTTACCTTTAAATTGCATTTGATAATGAAAAGAAATTTGAGTGGCCCTGAATTTTCAACGTGGTATAGAGGAAAGAGTACTGGACTTTAAGAATTTAATTTGTATTTTACCTTTGACAGGTTCTATTGAGGTGACTTTAAATAGTTCTTTTAACTCCCAGGAATCTCCTCATCTGAAAAATGGGAGTAATAATAAAAACACTGACTATCTCCCCTCACAATCTTGTTGGGAAAATCAAATGAGGTAATATGTGTAAAGATATTTTATAAAATATTTTCATTAAAATCTAAGGTAATATTCTAGCATTTAGAGATCTCACAACAGAAAATGAATTCTGTTTTGTATCCTGCCATTATTTTTTAGGAGAATGAGGCTCCCCATTATTATACCCTTTATCTTATACACTAAGCTAATCTAGGCATATTCGAAGCTACATTTCAGAAGTCTAGGGCTGCTCCAAAAGGGAAGAAATAACAAGGCAACTCAGTATTTAGTATGAATTGAGTATAGGACAAGTCATTTGTTTATGCATGATGCTTAACATTGAGAAATCCCAGCACATAGACAGAATGATTAGAACAGAATTCATTGAACTTATCTTTGTGGTTCTCATCACCTGTATCAGAATATAGTTTAGTTTTGCAAAATTTCTTGGCATTGCTCTACTCACTTTTGGTACTTATTTACTGATAAAGTGACCAGACTCCTGTTAACTATTTAGCTATTAGGTTTTGGCCATTAGTATTTCACAACAACCAATCATCACCATACCAGGCATTGATGCTGGAAATCCCATTCACGGAATTCTAGCCCTACACAAAGGATTGGAAAGAAGCAGAGGCTGCCAGGGTCTCAGGGGCCAGTTCTCCTTTGGGGGCCACAGGTTGCCATATAGTGGGACCACCATGATCTCAGGGCAAAGAGGGAATCTTGGTCCTTCCCTATCCCTTACTAGAGTCAAATCTTGCCACATGCAGAGCCATGGATAAGAAGGTGCCAAATGCAAGCTGTTTCTTCTTTTAATAGATGCAGTATCCCATGTCCCTGTTGCTGTCACAGGGCAGGGCAGGGAAGAGGAGATGGATGACCAGGGAATTACTCAGAGTATGTTACATTCTGAATTTTATTCACAGACATCACATGCCTAGAAACAACTCCCAGATCCTCATGCAATTGATCCAAATCAGGGAGAGACTCTATATCCTTTTTTCAAGAAATGACACTTGTTATGTTATTATTTTCAAATTTTTCATTTATGGGATTTTTTCCTTGTAGGAATTGTCTTCAAATATTCATAAAAATAAAATGAATTCTTATCACCTTTAATTCTTTCCTTATTATATTTAAACCCCAATAGTCTGTATGCAAAACGGGGAAGTACTTTGGAATTGATCTAGTCTAATCTCATTTTGCAGATGAGGAAATTTAGCCCCAGAAAAATTACTACCATATGAAATCTCTTGATTCCCTCAGCTTCTAGTATCCCTCCTTACTATGACTGTATCTTTTCACAAATCATCTTGCATATATTTTGTATCTATTTATATATGTACATACTACCATCCCCCCAAAATGTAAGATCCTTGAAGGCAGGGGTTGTTTCATTTTTGTCTTTGTATTCCCAAGTATCTAGTATAGTTTGTAGCACATAAGTAATTATTAAATACTTTTTGGTTGGTTGTGTGGGATTACATCTTGGATCCCAAATCCAACTCCTTTTCTACTTTACCATAATGCCTTCTATTATAAATCCTCTTTGACCTTTACCAACATTTGATCATACTAATCTATTGGCCCAAATAGCAAATTGGGTGTAACTCAAACTTGGTGTCACAGAGCACATGCATAGAAACCATTATCCAGCTGTTAACAAACACATTTCTTGGTTACTTAAAAATGATTTCAGAACCATATTTCTCAATTTCTTAAATAAAAATTTCAAAAACATTGAAAAATGATGAAATGCATCTGACGAGCAGTGTTTTAGCAGCTTCACCATAGCCACCCACACAAAGTCTTTCCAAACCAAATGTTTCATCCCAATATTACTATGTACCCATTCAGGGTGGTGTGCTCTTGATGTTAGCCATTTCAGAGAGAATGACTGCTGATAGTCAATCCTGTGTTTGGATATTTTCTGTTAGCTGGCCTGAGAGAGGCTTAAAGTACAATAAAAAAAAATGATGGTGATGATGATGATGATGATGATGATGATGACAATAGCTAGCATTTATAAGGTGCTTTAAAATTTGCACAAATATCTCATTTGTTCTTCACATCAACCCCCTTTGAAGAAACTGAGATGAAGAAACTGAGGCAGACAGCAGTTAAATGACTTGCCAGGCTCATATAGCTAATAAATGTTTGTCAATCTATATTCACATCCATTCAAGGTTGATTAAGTGCCTCTTAATTGAAGACACTATGTTGGGGTGTGAATAGGCAAATTGAAAAATGGTGTCTCTACTAGCACTTAAAAAAGTGCCCAGTGCATTATTGCTTAATAAGTGCTTGTTCGTTGATATATTTAGATACTGGCTGGATAGGAGGGATTAAAGCAAAATCAAAATCATTATAACAAGGAAAGAATCAAAGATGTGTTTCAGTTTTTGAGCGTGGTGATGCTGTCAATGAGAAAAGGAAGTTGGAAGAAGAGGTAGATTGAAAGGAGACCAATGATTCAGTCATATGCATCTTGAGTTTGAGGCACTGCAAGATTTATTGGTAATAATTATGGAGATATTATGCTGGAATTCAAGGTAGAATTTACAATCCAAGTGATAACTGATTGCATAAAAGTAAATGAGATCACTAAGAGAAAGAGAGAAAAAAAGTGAAGAAAGAAGAGAAAGTGTTTTGCCTTTCAGAGGAAATAAGAATAATGGGTCAGGCAGAAGGTTTTTGATGGAAGACTAAGGGAAGAAGAAGAATTAGTTCTAGTTTAAGTTACAAATAATTTTGAGACTAAGAGAAAATTTATTCAACTAACATATTTCTATTTACATAGCCTAGAAGTCCTGAAGCATTATATTTGAGTTGAAAGGAAAAAATATATGTATGTATATATGATAAATATGTATGTGTGTGTGTGTGTGTGTGTTTATGTATGTGTATAATGTCTGAGGGGTAAGATGGCAAAGTGGATTGGATATCTGATCAGGAAAAACCTGAGTTCAAAACTTGAAATAGATACTAGTTGTATGGGCAAGTCACTTAATCTTAAGTGAGCCTCAATTTCCTCATCTGTAAAATGGAGCTAACACACTTTCTTCACATGATTGTGGTTTGAATCCAATGAAATAATATTTCAAAAGAGCTTAGCAAAGCTAAAAACTTACATAAATGTTTGATTTTATGTTTGAGGAAAATTTTCATTACCTGAAAGGTCTAATGAGCTGTTTTTGGAACTGCTTTTGACAGTAGCTCCTCTTTGTGTTCATTCTCTCTGAAGCCAGTAGAGATTGGATGACAATGCATCTGAAAGCATGCCTGCTAAAGGGATAGAGCAGTCTCCCTAAGTAACTGGAGCTATTCCTCTGAAATATTTAAGTGGGAAAATTTAATACATAGCTCTCTTTCTTCCAAGATAAAATACAAACTCCAGCCTTAGTGTTTAAAACTCAGTTTTAAACTGAGTTTAAACTAAAGTTCCTCTGGCTTTATCCTGCCTTTTCAGATTTATTTCCCATTGATTTCTTTAACATACTTTCAGAGCTTACAAACCTGTCATACTTTATGTTCCCTTCAGAATTCCATCTTCCTAGTCCCTGTCCTTTTAAAAATATTTATTTTTGACATTATTTTTTTTTAATTTTGAGCTCCAAATTCTCTCCCTCCCACTAGTCCCTCCTTTACTCACTGAAAAGGCAAGCAAAATATCAATTATATATATGTAAATGAAATCATGCAAAACATAATTTCATATTAGCCATAATGCAAAAAAGCAAGAAAAATAAAGGGAGGAAACTATACTTCAGTCTTCACACAGAGTTCATCAGTGCTCTCTCTAGAGATAGATAATATTTTTTATCATGGGTTCTTTGGAATTTCCTGGCTCATTGCGTTGATAGCTAAGTCTTTCATAGTTGATCATGATTACAATGTTGCTTGTGTACAATGTTCTCTTTTTTTCTGCTTATTTCACTTTGCATCAGTTTATGTAAATCTTTCCAGATTTTTCCTATACCACAATAGTAGTCCATCAAAATCATATACCACAAGTTGTTTAGACATTTCCCAGTTGATGAGCATCTTCTCAATTTATAGTTCTTTGCCACCACAAAATTACAATTATATATGTGTGTATATATATGTACATATATATACATATACACACATATACACACATATATGTACATATATACATACACACATGCATATATATGTATATCTATATATATATATATACATGGGTCTTTTTCTCTTTTCTTCAGTATGTTTATGATAGATACCTAATAATGATAAAAGGGTATATATAGTCTTACAACCCTTTGAGCATATTAAAGAAACTACTTCCTGCTAAAAGTCACCATAGATAATGAAGTAATGTCATTACTAAACACATACATCAAATTCTTTTATTTTTTGAGGCTCAATAATTTTATTCACTATACCTATGTTTTTTTTTTAAATTAAAACTTTTTATTTACAAAACATATAAATGGGTAATTCTTCAACATTGACCCTTACAAAGCTCTCCATTACAAATTTCCCCCCCTGGTCCCCACCCCTCCCCCAGATGGCAGGAAATCCACTACATGTTAATTATGTTAAAATACTTGACCAATCGAATATATGTATACATATTTCCATACTTATTGTTGTGCAAGAAAAATCATATCTACAAGAAAAAAATCAGAGAAAGGAAACACAATTCAAGCAAACATCAATAGAGAGCATAAAAATGTTATGTTGTAGTCCACATTTCATATCCCTCTCTCTGGGTGAATATGGCTTTCTTCACTGAACAATTGGAACTGGTTTGAAACATTTCATTGTTGAAGAGAGTCAC
This sequence comes from Myrmecobius fasciatus, assembly GCA_023553655.1. Lineage (NCBI taxonomy): Eukaryota > Metazoa > Chordata > Mammalia > Dasyuromorphia > Myrmecobiidae > Myrmecobius > Myrmecobius fasciatus. The sequence continues at coordinate 103,791 of JAJPUD010004371.1, forward strand.
GTCCATCAGAATTGATCATCATATAGTATTGTTGTTGCTTTGTATAATGATCTCCTGGTTCTGCTCATTTTGCTCAGCATCAGTCCAATGCATCAAATTCTTAAAGGAAAAGTTAAATGAATTAATTCCAAGAGGAAATAGACGGTAAAACTGTACTAATGGGAGACTTCCATTCTTGCCTCTCAGAGCTAAATAAATATAACCACAAAGTAAATAAGAAAGAAGATAAGGACATTAATAAGGACGTTAAATATGATAGACTTCTGGAGAAAACTGAATGGCAGTAGAAAAAAAGAATAACTATTTCTTGTCTGTATCTGACTGCCTCATAAAAAATAAAACCATTAAGTATACTTTTCAAACCATAATACAATAAAAATTATATTGAATCAAGGACTTTTGAATCATAAATTATCTAATTCTAAAGAATGAGTGAATCAAAGAAAAATCATAGAAACAATCAACAGTATCATTAAATAGAATGACAACAATGACTCCACATTCCAAAATTTGTGCAATGGAGCCACAGCAGTACTTAGTGGAAATTTTATATCTCTAAAATTTAAATCAATAAAATTGAGAAAGAGCAGATCAATGAATCAGCTGTACAGCTAAAAAAACTAGAAAAAGAACAATTTTTTTTAAAAAAAATCTTCATTTTTAAACACCAAAATAGAAATTCTAAAAATCAAAGGAGAGATTATTAAAATTCAAAGTTAAAAAATCATTGAATTAATAAAACTAGGAGCTGGTTTTATATAAAACAAACCAACAAACCAACAAAATAGATAAATCACTGCTTAATTCAATTAGAAAAAAAGAAAGAAGAAAGCAAATTACCAGTATCAGAAATGAAGGGATGAACACATCACCAATAAAGATGAAATTAAAGAAATGATTAGGAGTTATTTTGCCCAGTTATATGTCAATAAAACTGACAATCTAAGTGAAATGGACAAATATTTATAAAAAAAACAAAAAAAAAACTCCATCAAAAAACCATAAGCTTCCTTGATTAACAGATTTAAGCTTATGGTTTTTTTGGTAGAGTTTTTTTTAAGTTATTAAGTACTTAAATAATTCTATCTTGGGGGAAGGGAAATTAAATAAGCCTTCAATGAGTTCCTTAAGAAAAAATCTCTAGACTCAAATAAATTTACAAGTGAATTATACCATTCAAGGAATGTTTATGCAATACTATATAAAGTATTTGTAAAAATAGAAAAAAAAGATCTATCTTATTCCTTTTATGACACAAATATGGTTTTGGTACTTAAACCAAAGAGGGCAAAAACAGAAAAATAAAATTATAGGCTAATTTCCTTAATAAATATGAGTACAAAAAATTTAAATAAAATGATAACAAGGAAGTTACAGCAATTTATCACAAAGACTACACATGATGACCAGGTGAGATTTATACTAGGAAGACAGAATTGGTTCAATATTAGGATGACTATCAGCATAATTGACCATACTAATAGCAATAACAACAAAAGTAATGATTCCATCAATAGATGAAGAAAAAATAAACTTTGACAAAATAAAATACTCCTTCATATTAAAAATTCTAGAAAGCAGAGGAATTAAACAGAGCTTTTCTTAGAATGATAAGCAGTATTTTAAAAAAAACTGAGATAGCATTATTGGCAATGGGGATAAATATGAAGCCTTCCCAATAAGATTAGGGGAGAAACAAGAATGTCCATTCTTATCACTAGCTATAACAATAAGATAAGAAAAAGAAAAGGAACAAATAAAAGTAAATAATAGGGAACCAAAACTATCTATAATTCTTTGGAGATGATATGATGGTATATTTAAAGAATACCATATAATCAATTACAAAACTAGTTGAAACAATAAATCATGGCACAAACTATGAGAATAGTCTTAGGAATACTAGAAAACAGAAGGATCTGACTCAAAAAGTATTTATTAGTCATAGCATGTGCCAAGGCCCTGTGTTAAGCACTGGGGATACACAACCAAAAGTTAGTTTCTTTATTTTTAATAATAACTTTTTATTTTCAAGATACATGCAAAGATAATTTGCAACATTCACCCTTGCAAAACTTTGTGTCTCCAATGTTTTCCTCCTCCCTTCCCCCCAACCCTCCTCTAGATAGGAAGTAATCCAATATAGGTTAAACATGTGCAGTTCTTCTAAGCATATTTCTACAATTACCATGCTGCACAAGAAAAATCAGATCAAAAAAGAAAACAAAAAGCAAGCAAATAATAGCAAAAAAGGTGAAAATACTATGTTGTGATCCACATTTGATCCCCACAGTCTTCAGTCTGTATATAAATGGCTCTCTTCATCACAAATCTAGTCTATTGGAATTGGCCAAAATCACCTCATTGTTCGAAAGAACCCACATTCATCAGAATTGATTGTTGCATAATTTTGTTGTTGCTGTGTGTAATGTTCTCTTGGTTTCATTCACTTCACTTAGCATCAGTTCATGTAAGTCTCTCTAGGACTTTCTGAAATCATCTTGCTGATCATTTCTTATAGAACAAAAATATTCCACAACATTAATGTACCATAATTTATTCAGCCAAGGTCCAACTGATGGCATTCACTTAGTTTCCAACTATAATATAATTTTAGGTTTGGCATAGCTAGGCCACTTTCATTTGCCTTTTTTTCATTAATTCCCTTGAAATTCTTGACCTTTTGCTCTTCCAGATGAACTTTGTTATTATTTTTTCTAGCTCTGTAAAGTATTTTGATTATTATGGCACTCAATGATAAATTAATTTAGATAGAATTGTCATTTTTTACTGTATTAGCTTTGCTTAGCCATGAGGACTTGATATTTTCCCAGTTGTTTAGATCTGATTTTATTTGTGTGGAAAGTGTTTTGTAATTGTGTTCATTTAGTTCCTGAATTTGTATTGACAGGTAGAATCCCAAATATTTTATATTATCTACAATTATTTTAAATGGAATTTCTCTTTGTAGCTCTTGCTGCTGGACTTTGTTGGTAACATATAGAAATGCTGGTGATTTATGTGGATTTATTTTGTATACTGCAACTTTGCCAAATGTATGAATTATTTCTAATAGTTTTTTAGTTGAGTCTTTAAGATGCTCTAAGTATAGCATCATATCATCTGTAAAGAGAGAGAAAAGAGTAATCACTGTTGGATTTTGTCAAATGCTTTTTCTGCATCTATTGAGATAATCATATGATTTCTATTAGTTTAATTACTGAGTAAATTATGCTAATAATTTTCCTAATATTGAACCAGCCCAACATTCTTATTTAAATCCTACTTGGTCATGGTGTATTATCTTGGGGATTTGCTAATATTTTATTTAGAATTTTTGCATCAATATTCATTAGGAAAATTGGTCTATAATTCTCTTTCTCTGTCTTGACTCTACCTGGTTTAGGTATCACCATCAAATCTGTGTCATAAAGGAAATTTGGTAGAACTCCTTCTTTCCCTATTTTTTTCAAATAGTTTTCATAGTATTGGAATTAATCATTCTCTAAATGTTTGGTAGAATTCACATGTAAATTCATCTGATTCTGGAAATTTTTTCTTAGAGAGTTGATTAATAACTTGTTCAATTTCTTTTTCTAAAATGGGACTATTTAAGTAATTTTTTCCTCTTCTGTTAATCTGGGCAAAATATATTTTTGTAGGTATTCCTCCAATTCACTTAGATTATCTGGGATACACTTGGGCAAAATACCTCCTAATTATTTCTCTAATTTCCTCTTCATTGGTGGGAAGTTTACCCTTTTTATTTTTGATAGCAATTTGATTTTCTTCTTTTTTTTCTACTCAAATTAACTGAAGGTTGATCTATTTTGTTGGGTTTTTTAAAAAATAAAACTAACTCTTCATTTTGTTTATTAATTCAGTAGTTTTCTTACTTTCATTTTTATTAATCTCCCCTTTTACTTTCAGAATTTCAAATTTGGTATTTAATTGGGGGTTTTTAATTTGCTCTTTTTCTAGTTTTTTTTTAGTTGTATGACAGATTCATTAATCTTCTCTTTCCCTGTTTTATGCAAGTAATCATCTAGAGCTATACAGTTTCCTCTAAGAACTGCTTTGGCTGTATCCCATAAATTTTGGTATGTTGTCTCATTATTGTCATTTTCTAGGTGAAATTATCAATTGTGCCTATGAGTTGTTGTTTTACCCACTCATTCTTTAGGATCAGATTATATAGTTTCCCATTAATTTTTGGTCTTTTATCCCCTGGCTCTTTATTATATGTGATTCTTAATGGATCACAATCTGAAAAAGATGCATTTATTATTTCTGCCTTTCTGCATTTCATTTTGAGGTTTTTATGCTCTAATACATGGTAAATTTTTGTGTAGGTTCTGTGTACTGATGAGAAGAAAACGTCTTCCTTTCTGTACCCATTCAATTTTCTCCAAAGGTCTATGTATGTAATTTTTCCATTTATCTCCTTAACGTCTTTCTTATTTATTTTGTGGTTTGATTTTTCTAGTTCTGATAGAGCAAGTTTTGAGATCTACCACTAGTATAGTTTTTCTGTCTATTTCTTCTTGTACTTCCTTTAACTTCTCCTCTGGGAATTTGGATGCCATTCCACTTGGTGCATATATGTTTAGTATTAATATTACTTCATTATCTATGGTATCCTTTAGCAAGACGTAGTTTTCTTCCTTGTCTCTTTCAATTAAATCTATTTTTGCTTTTGCTTGATCTGAGATGAGGATAGCTATCGCTGCTTTTTTTTCTTCAGCTAAAACATAATAGATTCAGCTTCAACCTTTTAACTTTACTCTGTATGTATCACTGTGCTTTAAATATGTTCCTACAATATGTTGTTTACAAGAAATATATTTAAAGATAGTGGGAGATCTCAACTTGTCCCCAACTTATACTTTTCTCTTTCCTTTCCCCCTTTCCCTCCTCCCCAGTGTTTTGCCTTCAGTAGTTGCATTGAAGGTTTTAGAGCTAATCTACTGCCCCATTGGCTCCTGAACTAGTAATCAGTAATCAGATTAGAAGATGGAGAGTTTTACAAGCATGAGATTCAGCCAGAGAAAATATCCAGAGTTGAGAGATGGATTGTCTTGTTCATGGAACAGCCAGGAGACCAGTGTCACTATATTGAGGATTAGTATTATGGAGCAAGGTATAAAATGACTGAAAAAGTAGAATGGGACTTTATGAAAGACTTTGAATGACAGAAAAAAATTGAATTTAATTCTGGAGGCAATAGGAAGTCACTGGCGATTTTTTTTTTTTAGTGGGGACATGACATAATCAGACCTGAACTTTAGGAAAATCTCTTCAGTGGCTGAATGGAGAATGGATTGGAATGGAAAGAGACTTGAGACTGGTATACCCATCATCGGGCTATTGCAGTAATCCAGTCATAGAATGATGAGGATCTGTACCAAAAATTGTGGCACTATCAGAAAAGAAAAAAGAGTGTATTCAATAAGATGTTGTAAAGATGAGATCAATAGGCCTTGATGACAGCTTAGATAAAGGGGTTGAGAGATAGTGAGAAGCACAGGATAACTTCTAGGTTAGGAGCCTGGGTCTGGGAGAATGGTGTCCTGCTATAGTCACAAGTAAGGTAGGAGGTGAGGGAAGGTTTAAGAGAAAAGATATTAAGTTATATTTAGTTTTTTGACATTGATTTTGATCAATGATTATCTGTACAAAAGTTTTGTTAGGGATAAAAAGAAGTTTAAGTAGCAATTTGGTTTGCTGCACAGGTTGGATAGAATTCTGATAATGAATTATGGATAGACAGAAAAGTGACTTCTTATTACACAGAGCATCCCAAAAGTTACAGTGTGGGTTTCAACTCCTGAAGCTGTAAAGTGTAAAAATCATCTTAAGATGTTTAGTTAGAATTATTAACATGTAGTGGACTTCCTGCCATCTAGGGGAGGGGAGGGGACTGGGGGTAAAATTTGTATTGGAAAGCTTTGTAAAGATCAAGGTTGGGGAACTACCCATACATATGTTATACAAATAAAAAGCTTAAAAAAAAAGAAAAAAGCATTCCTAGGTAAACATGATCTAGTAAGACACATATGCCTAGAATTTATATTTAGATTCTCAGAGTTTAAAAATTGCAATTATAAAAGCACTGGGGATGCCACATTTTGCTGAATAAATGCCATCAATGCCATAAAAAAAAAAGAACTACTTGGAAAAAAAAAAGATGTTTAGTTAGAGCTTAAATCTGCATTAAGACTTTTGGGACATCATTTGGGCTGGGAAGGCTCATAATAGGACTTCTACCCCAAGGACATGGTCAGAAAGCAGGAGATGGACAGTAATTACCCTCCTCAATTTAGGTCACCAAATTCAGATGCACTTCCTGCTTCTTCAGGTACTGATAGAAATAGCAGATAGGATTATATTGTGGTTGTCAGAGATCTTTGAAAAAATCGCAGAGAACAAGCTCAATGACCCAGAAATGAACAAGGAGAAATGTCTCAATTTTCAAATAAGCAGAAAGATGGAGTCTGTAAAATGATAGACTAAGGAGCTTTACTTCATTTCTTGGGGTGGAAGGAAATCAAATGTAATTTTTTTTTTTTTTTTGCTTTTTGCTGAGGCAGTTGGGGTTAAGTGACTTGCCCAGGGTCACACAGCTAGGAAGTGTCTGAGACCAGATTTGAACTCAGGTTCTCCTGACTTCAGGGCTGGTGCTCTAACCACTTCGCCACCTAGCTGCCCACAAATGTAAATTTTTTAAAGAGTTGCTTTATGAATATATAGTACATGAAGTGGGGGATCCCCAAGGATTTATTGAGAAATTTATGTGACAATTTATGTTTTGCAAAGTAAGTGCTTGATACATAGTATCTCATTTGATCCTTAGCCCAATTGTGAGGAGTAAATAGTACAGGTTTAATTTATTATTTCCATTTTATAGGTGAGGAAATTGTAGTTTGCAAAAGTTGATCGATTTTTCTCAGACCCACATAATGAGTGGGATTGACAGCCTCCTTTCACTTGGTCACACATTCTTGACTCATAGAAAGAAAGAGCGTATTATCCTCTCCTTATTTCCCATTTTTACTGAGTTATTAGGCAATCAGGTGGAAGAGATTGTGTACAAACAGGAAACCAAGATTTTTGCATATCAAAGTCTTTCATACTCTCTTGTCATAAGATTAGAGATTTAAAGGTAGCAGTTCATGTGGTTGAACTCCTTCATTATACCAGTGAATAATTAAAATTCAAGAGAGAATAAGTGAATTTTCCAGGATCCTATAGATCACAAATACCAGATCCAAGACTTGAACACAAGTCCTTTAACTCAAAACCTGTTTCTCTTTCTACACAGTAGTTGTGAACAAGTTGGAAAGGTGTGGGCTAAGCTGGAGTATAGTTAAATGAATTAAGAACTATTTGAATAACCTTCTCGGTCCAAAAAGGGGTCATTAATAGAGTTGGAGATAGCAATCTGTACCAGGTGTTCCATGAATTTGGCCTTGGCCCATTATTCAGCATTTTGAAACAACTAATTTCCATAAAAATATAGATGGTATACTAATTATATTTGCAGATGACAGGAAGTTGGGAAAGATGACCATGTTTATATCCCAAATGAAATTGATATGCAGAATAGCCAATGGAGTCATAGAAAATGATTTTATTTTATCAATAAAAAGTTTGACATGTGAATTAAAAATCATTTTTATAAGGATTAGAAGAGGGCGCTATGACCTGACAGCAGTCCATGTAGAAAGGAGATTTGGTGAATTGTTAAGCTCCAAATTACACAAGTGTATACTGTTTTGAATACTTCTGGGATATTGTATTTGATTTTGGATAACACATTTTAGAGATGTTCAACTAGAATATAGCTAGATGAGGATGACTGGGATGGTGAGGACCATTAGAAATCACTTTTCTGGTGCCTAGCAGAGTGTTCTCTATATGGAAGGCATTCTGTAAATAAAGTTTTAATTAATTTAACTTAAAGTATTCTAAATTGTGGATCAGTGAGAAGTAGATACACTTTGAGTCTTACTAGATTTGAGAGGATTGTTTTATTTTGTTCCTTTCTACATGGAAAGTAGAAGAGCAAAGAGTTGCTTTCATGCCAAGACCAATGTAGTGGGTTTAACTCCCCTCCCACAGATTTCAATCTTTTCTGTGTGAAAATTATATCTAGCAGTTCATAATTGAATTTCTAGTAAGTGAACCTTGACACAATTCTCTCTCTGCTTGATTACACAGTAAACCATTTCTAGTAAAAGAATCATCAACTCATAAAATACTCATTATGATGCAAAGCACCCATGAAACATGCATATGGCCAGAGAGGTGGAGATGAAATTGAGGACAAAAAGATGACATTCAGGATGTCTTCAGTGATATTAAGTTGCATCCTCTTTCTTGACTGAAATGTCTTCAGAATAAGCAGAGGAAACTTTTCTTTGGTTCCTTTCATTTCCAATGCTGTAAGATGTCTGGATCCTCAGTACTATCTGCCAAGCCTGAAAGATCCCATAGTTCTGACTAGTCACAGGGGTCGGGGGCATTTAAAGATAAGACAAGGTAATGGGGCATACTGGAAACATCTCTGAGTTTGGAGACACATGACCCAGATGTGAATTCTAGCCAGGTCACTTACTTTTTTGGTGACTCTGGGCAAATTATTCAGCCTCTCAATTTCATTTCACTCTTATGTAATTGATCTGTCAACAAGTACTCAGTGTTACTAATACAATTTTGTTGTTCAGTTGTTTCCATTACATCCAAGTCTTCTGTGACCCCATTTGGGGTTTTCTTGCCATTTCCTTCTCCAGCTCATTTTACAGGTGAGAAAACTGAGACAAACAGGGTTATGTGACTTGCCCAAGATCACACAGCTAATAAGTTTCTGAGATCAGATGTGAACTCAGAAAAAAAGAATCTTCTTGATACAAGTCCAGGGCCACCTAGCTGCTTCTTTGCTGATACACAGATTACAAGTAGGCAGCCCCTGCTCTCAAGGAGTTTACAATCTAGATGATACTCAATGTTCACTAAGGCTTTTCTAGCGCTAGTGACCAAAAAAGCCCTGCAAGTCCTTATGATGTACAAAGCATTGTGCTAAACATTCAGGAGAAAAACAGAGTTCCTCCATTAAAAGTCTGCCTTCTTGTTCATACCATAATTGTAAAATATTTCTGTTGGATGGAAATTAAAGATTACCTGGATTGACCCTTTTTCATCTAAAGGTGAGGAAACTGAGATTCAGAGAGATTGTAATTTTCATGAGGTCATATATCTAGTGTTAAAGACAAAAACAGAATTTATAAATTTCTATTTAAACAGTCACCAGATGCCAGGATTTTAGTTTGATAGAAAGGAGAGAGGAAGCATGTTGAGAGTTTTCTATGTGTCAGGAACTGTGCTAAATGCTTTAGAGAGATCATCTGATTTGATTCTCACAACAGCTCTGGAAGGTTAGGTGTTATTATGATCTCCATTTTTCAGTTAAGGAAACAGTGAGGTAAATTCTCAGAATCACATAGCTAGATTATCTGAGTAAAGATTTCAACTCAGGTTTTCTTGACTACAGTCCCAATTCTCAGTCTTCTGCATCAGGGTTTCAGTCCTGGCTCTGTCACTTTTCTAGCTTGTAAGGCTGAAATTGTGAGAAAGGAGAGCAGGTAGTGGCTTTCTCTGGTGTTCTATTGAGACTGTAGCAATGTTATTAATAGGTTTATTTAAAGGGGGGAGGAGAAGGAAGGAACCACTTAGATTTCTAACATTAGTTTCATTAGTGGAGTGCCCTCATCTTATTGTAGCAGTTGAGGGAAAGATTGAGTGGGAGTGGGGAAAAAAGAGTGGGAAAAGGTGCTTTAGAAATGAGTCTTTACAATTGTTTGAGTTTCCCCAGGTGCCTGCTTTCATGTGTCTCTGTTCTTGGCTGGAACATTTGTTGAAGGAGTCTCTGGATGTTAGAGAAGTTAGCACCCTAGGCATGGAGACAGGAAGACCTGAGTTGGAATCCTTAGACATTTCCCAGCTGTATCACAAATCCCTTAACCTCTGTTTGCCTCAATTTGCTGATCTGTAAAATGGGGATAATAAAAGCACCTGCCTCACAGGATTGTCATGAAGAACATATGAAAGAAACAGATGCAAAATGCCTGAATCTTTAAGCACCCTTTAACTATTAACGTTAATGATAATAAAAGTTATCAAAGGTCTGGGTTCAAGTCCTACCTCTCATCAATACTAGCTATGTGATGCCAGCCCAAGGTAGCTCATACTCTAGGACTTAAGTTGTAGATAGCTGATGATTTGCATCAGTGGAGCCTGGATAGTTCCCTAACTGATGAAATTACAAGACTGATTTTTTTTCATTTTATTAAAGCTTTTTATTTGCAAAACATATGTAGGGGTAAATTTTCAACATTGACCCTTGCAAAGCTTTCTGTTACAAATTTTTCCCCTCTAGCCCCCACCCCTCCCCTAGATGGCAGGAAGTCTATTACATGTTAATTATGTTAAAATACTTGACAAATCAAATATGTCACAAGACTGATTTTTTTAAAAAAGCAGCTACACCAGTGTGACTCCTTTTTGTATTCTCTTTAACACACACATATACATTCACATACATTTGCAGACATGGGAGCTTTAAGGGAGGCTCACAGGATCTTAGACCTAGAGCTGGAAATAACATTGGAAACTAGTCAATCTCCCTCAATTTACATACAGGGAAACTGAGCCTCAGGGTAAGTTAAATGATTTTTCTCAAGGTCACATAGACAAAAACCATACAAAGTAGGATTTGAACTTCTGACTGAAAAATGTATATTCATTCCACTGTATCCTCCTACCCAATCCTCTCTGTTGAATAGTAAGAATAATCTGTGTGCTCTTTCATCCATTGCTTATTTCAGAGGAATTTTCTAAAGAGATTTTGAAAGATTAATGACAAGAATATTTATGAAAATATCTCTGTGACTTACATTTGTAACCATTCAGATATGTGGCTTTGGCCATTTGTATTTAATTTACATCTTAAAACTTTTTTTCCCGTTCTTGGAACACTGCCAGGCAAGCATGTAGCTTGGCCAAAGGCCCTGAGCATGTAAATAAACAAATAAAATGACACAACCCATTGCATGTTTAGATAGGAAAATCTGCTGCCCTTCTGGGCCCTTCAACAGGTGACTGGAGTAGAGGTTGACAAGCCCTCAGGAGGGAATACCTCCCTGGGACTCCCAGACTCTCCCTCCCCCCATTTCCTCCTTTCCTCTGAGGTGACTCTGGAAACTTCATCTGAAGAGAATTAGCTCCCCAAATGTAAATGAAGGTGTGGACTGCCATAACTGGCTGTCAGGCTTGCTGACAGCATTTCTGACTGTTTAGGACACTGTGATGTGGTGTAGATGATTGGAACAGTAATTTGACAGATCAAAAATAGACATTCCTTTGAGGTAAAAAAAAAAGATGAAGCAAACTTGTTTGCTACATGGCTAAAATAAATGTGTGTTTGGTATTTGCACTGGTGGCTTAAAAAAGAACGTTCCATTGCATGATACTGTGGAGAGATTTAAATGAATAAGTTGGATAGGTTGAAATTAGAATCAGAGTCTATACCTCCCCTTGTGAGCCTAATATCCTACACACAGTAGGAGCTGAATAAATATTTTTGAATGGAAATAAAAAAGAATGCTAAAATGAATTCTAAACAATACAAGGAAGACACCAAGCAGCTAGGCACACGCATTTGAAATCTAAGATACTGGGGATACTGAGGCTGTTGGATATTTTGAGCTTTGGAATTTTGAGCTTCAAAATGGGCTCTTCACTAAGTTCAGTACTGGTGTGATGAGTCTCTAGGAGTAGGGGATTCCTGAGTTATCTAAGGAAGGTAGAGATAACCTGGGTTGGAAATGGAGCAAATCAAAATTCCTATTTTAATTATAGTGGGATTGAGCCCATGAATGATCCCTGCACTGCCAGCTAACATAATATTTTGCTTTTTTAAAGGAAGGTTCCAAAAATGATTAAAAGCCAGGGAGAGATATGAGGAGGATTCCTCGTAAGTATATGAGAAAAAATGAGAAGTACTTGTTTTCCTTTGTGAAACAGAATTTTAAAAAAGATCTTAGGAAAGGAGTGTTTGAAATTAAATTAATACTTTAGCCAGGAGATCATGTTCTGTCAGGATCTGACAAAAATATTGCTCCCCCCCCCCAATCTAACTGTGGCCAGTGGTTAAGGGAAATGGGGAGCTGAGTAGAGCCTATGAATTCTATTGATTCTATGTTCTTTGAGGCCAGGAGCCTTATTTTTCTTTGTATCTCCCATTATGCCCAGCATAGAGACTGGTACCTAGAAGTTTCTAAATAAATATCAAAGAAATGATTCAGTGAATAAATGGTGTGATTTCAGGAGTGCTTAAAATATAATGAGCATTCACTGGGGGGGGAGGTTAAAAATTGGTTCTACCACAACAATTTTCTCAATTTTCTTTGGCTGTTCAGGGGTTTAAGGATTTTTTCCTGTAAAGGTCACAGGCCAAGATGGTAGTTGTTAATCTTTCCACCTCTTCAGCAATTGCTTTACCACACCTCATTACATTATTCAGTTGGCTTTTCAAAATTCATGGACAGTTTTGATACAGTGAAAGAATGTTGAGGGTGAGAGTGGAATTTCAGAATATAGATGTAATACATAGTAGGAAAGTTGTAGGTACAGTTATATTACTCAATTCATTTAGTTAGTAAGCATTTATTATGTGCCTAGTATGTGCCAAGCAGTATGCCAAGTGTTGGCTATATAAAAAGAGGCAAAAGGCAATTCCTGTCCTCCAAGAGTTCACTATCAAATGGGGTTAGACACAGCTCTATACCTTCTGATTCTTAGTAATTCCTGGAGGGCATTATTCTAATGGGACTATAGGCAGAAATATCATGTTAATGAGGTCAGACCCCAACAATAGTTATAGAGTTCACAAAAATCTCATTTCCCCCTACCTTTTTCATCGAAGTCCTTAGATGGTTGAAATGTCAGTAGCATTAAGCCAGCCAACAACTTGTTTGAAGAGTTGTTCTCTCTCATCCTTGTAATAAAGGATTCAAGAGCACTGAAGGATGCTGGGATTATCTCCCTTCACTAACTCAACATAAAAAAGAATCCCTGGTTCACAATTCAAACTTGGCAAATATCAAAATTGTCAGCACTGTGGCCAGGGGTACAGCATAACTAGTAGCCCACTAGTTCAGTCAGCACCATGGCTAGGGAAAGAATGGAAGACAGTCCCAGCAATTGGATTATATTGTGATACCATCATGTGCATTTGGAAGTAATGGGGAAATTTAAGGAGGAAGAAAAGTGATGTGATATAGTAGTAGTAATTAGGCTTGCCATAATTGTGGAGTTCTTTATCATATTCATTTATTTGCAGAAAGTAAGTCTCAGATCTTTAATATTTCTAAAATAAAGAGATCATTCACATCAACTTCTAGTATGTATGAAAGGTATAGCTGTATAGTTTGGAACTTAATGACAATTTCCCTGATATGCATGGGCTTCTGGGTAAACATTCTGAGAAGGTGGTTGGAGAAACCATGAGTAGTGGCTATGACTTCTCTGAGTGAGTGTATGCTGTGATTATGCTTGGAACCAATGATGAAAGAGTAGGTCTTCTGTTCCAATTAAATCTTTGATCATAAGACCATAAATTTATAACTTAGAAGTCAGTCATTCTTAGACCTTTTATATTAATGATGAGTAACCTGAATCCTGACACCTTAAGTGATTTCTTCCCAAATCACAGAGTCAGAATTTTAAGCTAGTTCCTTTAATTCTAAATGTAATATTCTTTCTGAAAATGGTTCTCTGTTTCAGCCTAGAGCTGCTTCTTTGAGATATTTGGAACTCTGCCTTTCTAATCTTAGGGTTTGGTCATTGAGAGGCACTACACAGGCAAAAGAACTGAGTTAGAGATAACATATAACTTATTATCTATATGTCAGATATTGTTAAAAAGATATTGCCTCAATTAATTTACAGTTTTCTGATATATTTGACATATCTAAGGTGAATTTTTTAAGTATTTGACAATAATAATGAAACCCAACCTATTTGTTTTATTTTTAAATCTGATTTTTATACCTATAATCCTTGCTCCTGGGGAAAATGTGAGTAGTGGATTGCCTGAGCTGGGAGTTCTGAGTTGCAGTAAAGTTAAACTTATTGGAAATCTGCCCCAAGTTTTGTACTAATATGGGGAGTCCCTAAGAGTAGGGGGCCCAGGTTGGAAAAAGGGAATAGGTCCAAGCTTCCATGCTGATTAGGCCTGTGAGTGGAGCTGATGCACTTCCAGGCTGGGTAAGATAAGGAAGGCCGAGTCCTCTTCCCCTACAATCTGATACACACACATATTTATATAAATTTACCTCATATAAAATATTCTTATTAAAATGTTTATATATGCATATATACATATAGATAAATAGATAGATAGATTTAATTGTTATCCACCCTGAATAAAATTAGATTGATTTCTAGTGTAAGAGAGTTGGGGGATCCTTTCTTGTGGCTCTTGCTATAACAGGAAAGCTATACCTAATTCAGTTTTCTGTAGGTCAGTAGTAATTAATATACTAAAGAAAAGGAGGACAATATAGTTATAAACATTTCACTAGTTAGGGAATCATAGGTACATAGTTTATATGGAGATTGGGCTTAGATGAATTATAGAGACAATTTTTTTTATTAGTTTCATGAATTGACCCATGCCTCCTACTCCTAAATGCCACCTATTCCCCAAAAGACTTGCTATCATTTGAGCTTACTTCAATGTTTTATGATTCTATGGTTCTATTTCTTCATGATTCCTTAAGACCATGGCCTTTTTTCTAATCTTCATTTTTTCAAGTAAACTTCTAATTTTCAAGTAAACTGTCTTTCTGACTCTAGACATCTGGTTTGGTTGACAAAATGTTTTTCTTGATTCTCTTAATCCATATAGACCTGTTCACATAGAATACTCAGAGAGCAAGATGACACTGAATAGAATGCTGGGCCTATGCTCAGCAAGATGAGTTCAAATATGGCTTCTGAGACTTCCTAGCTATGGAATCCTGGGCAAGTTACTAAATTTAATTGTCAAATGGGACAATAATATGCCTGTCTTTCAGTGTTGTTGTTAGGACCAAATGAGATAACATCTGTAAAGCTTAGTACAATGCCTGACATAGGGGAAGTACTTAATAAATACTTGTTCCCCTACCTTCTCCAATATATAGTCCCCATAACATTAAGGTATGAGTGTTTACTAAAGTGCCTGACAGCTATTACCATGATGTTTATCTTTAGGAGACATGAGTATATCTACAGAGGAGCTCTCACATCTTTTATGTTGAGTCAGCTATGATGTAGTGGCAAGAACTCTTTTTTATGTTTATATATACAGTTTATATACAGTTATCTTGCTCTACAAAAAAATGGATCTATAAGAAAAAAAAATCTGAGAAGGAAAACATAATGTAAGCAAACATCAATAGAAAGTGTAAAAATGCTATGTTGTGGTTGACCCTCAGATCCCATAGGCCTCTCCCTGGGTGTATATGGCTTTCTTCATCACTGAACAACTGGAACTGGATTGAAACATCTCATTGTTGAAGAGAACCATGTCCATCAGAATTGATCATCGTATTGTCTTCTTGTTGTTGTGTATAATGATCTCCTGGTTCTGCTGATTTCACTCAGCATCAGTTCATGCAAGTCTCTCCAGACCTCTCTGAAATCATCTTGTTGGTCGTTTCTTACAGAAAATAATATTCCATAACATTCATATACCATAGTTTATTCAGCTATTCTCCGACTGATGGGCATCCACTCAGTTTCCAGTTTCTGGCCACTACAAAGAGGGCTGTGGCAAGAACTCTTATCAAAACTTTAAGAATATGATTAGGAATCAAAAGACCTGAATTTGAATATTGGTTTTATCGCCTACTATTTTTGTGACCTTGGGATAGTGACTTTATCTCTCCAACCATTAATTTTTTCATCTATAAATTAAGGGAGTAGATAATAGATAATCTCTAAAAGTCCCCTTCAAAATCCTGTGGTCCACAAAAGGAAATATTTCCCCACAGAACTATCATGAATTCCCCTCTTGGTGGCAAAACCAAATAAAATTAAGGCATCCAGAATAACATTTTTTAACCTGGACATAATTGTTTTTAGATCTGCAAAGAATCTGAAGGAGCTTCTAAGTTGACATTCACATTTTACAGGTAAAGAAATTGAAGCTCAGAGAAGTTAAAGGATTTATATAGGTTCACACAGTGGTACCATTGTGTATTTTTGGCTCAATCTTTTCATCTGTTTAACTTTGTATTTCTTGCATAATCAAATTATCTAATGCTATAATTTCACAAAATATTCTTGGGGTGTGAGATGACTATGTGCAATGTAGTGATGCAGAAATTTTTTTAACTAAGAGCTTTGCCATGTCGTCTATATAATTTCTCTAAACTGTGTTTTGTCTGCAGGATAATTGAAAACGGTATATTAACAACCTGATCTCCCACACACATGTAGGTACTAGAAGCATGAAAGTAGGCACTATGGATTTGGATTCAAATGTCCTGGATTTGAATCCCAATTTGTGTAAACTTGGGTGAACCATTTCACCTTTCTAAACACAATTTCTTCCTCCATAAGAGGAGGTTGTCATGGAATTGTGAGCTAAATGCTGGAGACATCGGAGACATAGGGACCTGGTTTCATATTCCAGCTCCAGAATTTGACCTTGACCTCTCTGGGACTCAGTTTGCTCATTGGTAGAACAAACATCATTTCGATCAAATGATTTCTAAATTCCCTTCTGAATCTAAATCTGTGATCCCATAATTCTTAGCAAAACTCTTGCTCTGTAGTAAGGTTACAGGGCTCTCTCTCTCCATATTACCCCCCAAACTCTTCTTAGGATCATTTTGTCTTCAAATACAAATTCTTTGACTTGCCCAGGATGATATGTGTGGAATTTATGCACATGACTCATCGGTGTGAACTCTGTAATTGAAAACAACACACCTCCAATGCAGCCCTCCCTTGGCCTCCCACATGGAAGCAAAGTGGGGAAAATGCTTTGTTATCTGAAGTTTCTCTCTTGGGCCTGGGTTGCAAGAACTCTGTGATTTTTCAGGCCCTTGACTCAACATTTTCTCATGTAACTAAAATGCTGGAGTTTTCCATTGTTCACACCACAGAGAATCGAACAGACCAGAGCAAACTCCCAGGACCCCCATAACAGATGCCGCAAATGGGGTACACGTGTGCAGCAGATACATGGAGACATTCCTTTTTGCAGAGACATTCCTTCAGGCTCATCACACACAGACATGAACTTGTAATTTACTTTCAGGTTACTTTTCACCTAATCATGAGCTCTGAAAAACCTTGTTCACAATAGAGAAGAACAACAACCCCATGTAGGTGACAACATGGTAGGGGAACTTGCTCAGAGCTTTCAGACAAAGGAGGTCTAATCTTGATGTTGACATTGACTGGCCACGTGACCTTAAACAAGTAATTCCGCCAGGTTTCAGTTTTTCCTTGTGAGGATAAAATGAGATATTTTTTTTTAAAACCAAAACAATACATTTCTATTCTTACATGCTATATGAATTCTATTATTATTATTATTACATAGCCAACAATGGTAACAGACATTTTCAGTTTTATCTTTGTGCATTCCCTAATGGATTGTAAGGTTTTTAAGGGAAGGGACCTATGTCATCATGATCTTTGCAGCCCAAGTACCTAGCATAGTGTGTTCTGTGAAGTAAGTGATTTAATAAATATTTGTTAAATTGAATTCCAATTGAATTTCCAAGAAATTCCAAGAAAACAAATTACACCTAAAATCACTAAAATAAGCCTTCAATGAAGTACACTTCTGCTTTGAAAATTCTTACCCTGTGACTAATGAACTTTTGTACTTCAAAGCAGTGAAAATGCTATCAATTCTTCTCTAATGTCACCTCTTCTATGAAACCTTGCTAACTCTGCCTATTCAGAAGTGAGCTTTTCGTCATCAAAGCTTATATCGCTTTTGGGGAGTGCCTCTTTTATATTTTTCGTGTGTTCTTGTTTTCATTATGATTATTTGTCTAAGTGCCTTATTTTATCTGATGGTAGATTATTCACTCTTTACAAACAGGAAGTGCTCTCTAATCTTTGTCATTTTCCAACCAGAGCCTAGCACACTGCTCTAAACATATGGCTGTGTGATCTCATCAAAGTGGCTCTTTTCTTCAGGGGTTCAAATTGCTCTGCATTATAGATGCTTGTTGACTGTGATCCAAGTTGAATATTACTGAAAAAAAGAATAAACACATAGTCAAAAGGATCCATGTTTCAATGAGACATGTAAAGTGCTTTGAAAAATTTGTGGTGGTGTTATTATTGTTAAACATAGGGAAATTCCTAGTATGAGGAATTCTTTTAATTTTGCAAAGTACAACCTCTCTATGATTTACTATACAAATCCAATTAAACCCCAAAGAGATCAAAGAAAAGGGAAAAGGGTCTGTATGTACAATTCTACATACCCCCCAAGCAGCTCTTTTTATGGTGGCAAAGAATTAGAAACCAAGGGGGACATGGCCATTAATTGGGGAATGGTTGTACAAGTTATGCTATGTTATGATGGAATACACTTCTGTTGATGAAGGGGGTGGTTTCAGAAAAAAACCAGAAGGATTTATATGAACTGATGTAAATTGAAGTGAGTAGAACCAGGAGAACATTGTACATAGTAACAGCAATATTGTAACAATAATCAACTTTGAAAGACTTAGTTACTCTGATCAAGAAAATTATCCATGACAGTTCCAAAGGACTCAATGGAAAATGATCTCTCCTTCCAGAAAGAGAACTGGAATCAGAGTGTGGATTGAAACATATTTTTTCCTCTTTATTTTTCTTGTTTTCTTTCCCCCTGCAGCATGATTAATATGGAAATAGGTTTTACATGACTTCAGATGTATAATGAATATTGTATTTTTTGTTTCCTCAATGGGTTGAGGGAGAGGGAGAGAGTTTGGAAATGAAAATAAAAATTCTTTAAAATATAAAAAATAAATAGATAAATCCAGCCCCAAAGGCATTTATAAAATACTTGTAAGGCAGGAGCACAATGAATGTTAAATAGAGTTTGTCCTCAAGATGCTTGCATTCTAAGCTTTGAAAAGGGTTAATGTTGAAGAATTACCCATACATATGTTTTGCAAATAAATTATTGCTATATTGATACTCTATAACAAAGGGTATAGCATAGAGACAATCTTGGAGAGAAGAATGTTGTATCATTATTTTTCTCAAGGAAAGTGCTTCATAAATACAAAAGTTATTCAATACATTTTATTACCTTAGAGAATAAAAATGAACATCACACAGAAAGCAATGGAAAGGTTCATTGTGTATATGATCAGGTTACAACATGTAACCAATGAGGAACCTCAAAAAGGACACACATACAGGAAGTTATCAAAGAATTATGTAATAGAAAGAGAAAATTTGCTGGTCTCACAGAAGGAGGCAATGCTACATAGCAAGCATGTGATAATTGGAATAAAATGAGGAAGGCCACCAGCATAATGGTTAGGTCTTCTTTAGTGAGATCTTCATAAGATAAGGGTGATAGTTACACGAGATAGGCAGGAACAGATGATTTGCAATTTGTATCTTGAATTAATAAATCCATGTGAAAAACAAAAATATGCTTGCATTCTATCAGGAAAAGAGCATGTCAACACGTGTAGGGGAGGAATAGAAGGCTAACAACTAATGGACTTGGGAAAATCCTCCTATGAGAGATTACATACATTGAGCCTCAACAGTTTATGCAAAAGCACAGGTTTATGCAAAATCACAATTAGAAGACACAATACTGGATTTAGGGCAGTTATCTAACCCTAGGATTTTTGCTTGAGGAGCATAATGGTTATTTTTTTTTTTGTATTACATACCTATTGGTAACAGGTTTGGAATTTTGAGTCCAAGTGTGGGTGTCTCCAGGGTGTTAGATGGCACCCAGGATAGAATGCCAGACTCAGAAATTAGAAAGACTTACCTTCATGGGTTCAATTCTGGCCTCAAGTACTTACTAGCTATGTGACCCTAAGCAAGTCACTTGATCCTGTTTACCTCAGTTTCCTCATCTGTAAAATGGATTGTAAAATGTAAAAATTTTGCCAAGAAAACTCCAAATGGGGTCATGAAGAGTCAGACATGATTGAATAACAGCAAAACTGTTTTCAAGTCCAGTACTTTATCCACTATTTTATCAGTTTAGGAATAGATTGGGTATAAAGAACAGAGGTTATGTATAGAAACATTTGCTTTGTTATGGAGCAAAGCATAAAACCCTAAAGAATCCAAATATCAATGTCCCCTGTTTTTCTGCTTCTCTTCAAAGACTGCTTGCCAGCCTTAGATGGAGGACCCTGGAAATTTGGGAGTTCTTTCTTATTAGTCGTAAGTAGTATGATTCTTGTATGCTTCCCCTTCTCTGATACTTGAAGGCTGCTGCCTATTACTTGGGTCATCCACCTGAGGGCAGGTCCTTATTGGCTTCTATGATAAGTACTATGTTTGTTGTCTAATATTGCCATAATCCAACTCAATACCTAGACAACTTACACCTATTTATATTACCTCTATAAAAAAGAGATTAAACTAAAATCATTCAAATAGAGATGTGGTTAGCACATTAGTTTCAATTTAGATTTCCAAAGCACTATGTATATTAATAAAATAATCCTTGTACTGGTAAAATGCTTTATACTTTTCAAAAGTGCTTTTACCTGATCCTTCTAGCAACCCTGGAAGTAGATAAGAAATTCAGTGAATTTTAAACATTGCCTTCCACTCACTTCTGTTTTTAAATGATCAAAAGTTGGCGTGGACCTTCTTCTCAGTATGGTTTCTAGTTAGGCAGTGTGCAGACAAGACCAAAAATTTCTATCCAATAAGCTCATAATAATATCGTATTCCCCTGCAGACTAAGCCATGACAAAAATCCATCCAATGGTGAATAATGAAAGAGCTATAAACTTATCTTGCTTAATAGAAAACAGGAACCCCATCCCACTTGCCAGGCCCAAGCCCCCAAAGTCTGCCTCCATCCAGGAAAAATCATTGGGAATGAAAAATAATTTCTATTGGCTGGGCAGATCCAACCACCAGCAATTAGGAGCCCATCATCTCTGGGGGAATGTTCCAAAGTTTCATATTATGGTTTCCATGCTCCAGACACTCCCAACTCTTACAGACAAATCTAGACAGAAGGGACCCATTCATATCCCTTTTTGATCCTCGAAGCATTTGTGAACACACCTTTGCTTCCTGAGGAGATGATATGAAAAAAAAAAAAGGAAATCCATTGATGAAGCTACCTTCAACTATATTTTTAAGAGAAATAATGGTCTTAGAGGGAGGGGGTAGAAGGCAAGTAAAGTTGCCTGAATTCTGAGTTCTAATCTCTAACTGCTTCTTACTAACTGGTGGTTCTTAGGCATAAACACTTCACCTGTGAGCCTCAGTTTCCTCATCTATAAGATGAAGAAATTGATTCACAGGATCTCTAGGTTCTTTTCCAACTGTAAAATGCCATGACTTCTATATAAATACACAAATATGTGTAATAATTATGGAATTTTATGTATAGATAAAAAATTCATATATACATGCTTATAGTACTTATTCATATGGCTTCATATTTTAGTTTTAATGAGTTCATACTCCAATCTCCAGGGAAATTAATTTACTTGATTTTGGAGTTTCTGCCTTAGAGTCCAACCCAGTTGATTGGTGACTGGATGTATGCAAACTAGCCTATTTAGTTTCCATTTAAGTCTTTTCTTTTCTCTTTTTCTTTGTTCCTTCCTTCTTTCATTCCTTCTTTCCTTCAAACTTTCTTTCCTTATTCTCATCTTTCCTTCCTCTCATCTTTCCTCCATTCCTTCCTCCTTTTTGTTCTTCCTTTCTCCCTCCTCGTTTTTTCCTTTGCCTTCTCCTCCTTTTCCTTCTCCTTTCTTCTTCCTTTCTTCTTCTTCTTTTATTGTCCTCCTCCTTCTCCTCCTTTCCTCCTCTCTCTTTCTCTCTCTCTCTCTCTCTCTCTCTCTCTCTCTCTCTCT
>JAJPUD010004371.1:125948-168071 GCA_023553655.1 Myrmecobius fasciatus
TCTCTCTCTCTCTCTCTCTCTCTCTCTCTCTCTCTCTCTCTCTCTCTCTCTCACATTTCTCTTTTCCTCACTCTACCCTCCTTCCCCCTCTCTTATCACTATCCATTCACCCACCCATTTTTATTCTACCTACAATTGTCCTCCCAAGTTAAAAAAAACTTTCTTCTATATCAAGAAAGTATAGTTGCAAAAAAACAGATTTACACACTGACATGTCTGAAAATGTATATCTCATTGTACATTTTCTATCACCTCTGTGCCAAGAGAAAAGAAACATGTTCAATCACTGTTCTTCCAGAGTTATGAATAGTCATTGTATTGAGCAGTGTTTTTAAGACTTTCAAAGTTATTTTCATTTATGATATTATCCCCATTGTATAAATAGTTCTGACTCTTACTTCATTCTCTGTGCATTTATATAGGACTTCTTAGGTTTCTCTGAATCCATATCTTTACTCACCTTAGATACAATAATCTAGTTAGCCATTTTCCAATTAATAGCTGCTCACTTTGTTTCTTGTTCTTTTAGACCTAAAAGGTATTCCATAAATATATTTGTGCATAAATGTATTTTTCTTTTTCTTTGGTTTCTTTTGTACAAGCCAGAAACAAAGAATATCCATTTTTTACTAACTTTTGGGGTGTAGTTGCAAAATGCTTCCCAAGATGTTTGGGTCATGTTATAATTCTACCCATAATGCATTAGTGTACATGCCCTTCCAAGCTGCTACAATAATTTTCATTTTCCTTTTCATATTTTTTGCCAATCTAATTCATAAGTAGTAGAATTTCAGTATTATTTAAATTTTATTACTAGTATTTGGAATTTTTTCAGATAGTTATTAAAAGCTTATTTTTCTTCTTTAAAGAACTACTTATTCATATTCTTTGGGTTTTTTATCTGTTGTAAAATCATTTTTATATAAATTCCTTACATATATATATATACATACATACATATATATATAATAGCATGATCTGTGCCCAAGAAATTTGCATCATAGTTTTTTTTTTTCTCTCAGTTAACTGCTTTACTTCTAATTTGGTTGGAATTGATTTTGTTTTTGCAAAACGTTTTCATTTTTTATGAAATCAAAATTGTTTTATGTTTATACCTGTCTCTATCATTCAGTTGGTTAAGAACTGCCTTCATTCATAGTTCTCTTTCTTTACTTGTAATATAATTTTTACATCTAGGTCATACATCCATTTATTTTAAATTTTTTATTTATTCCATTAAATATTTCCCAATTATATGTAAAAATGTAACAATCATTTTTAAAAATTTGAGTTCTAAATTATCTCCCTCTCTCCTATCCCTCTCCCTTTCTTGAGAAGGCAAGCAATTTGATTTTGATTATATGTGTGAGGTCATGAACAATATGTTTCCATTTTAACCATGTTATAAAACAAAACAGTGAAAATAAAATAAAAAATATGCTTCAATCTGAATTCAGAATTTTTCAGTTTTCTCTTTGGAAGTGGATAACAATTTTCATCATGGGTCTTTTGGAATTGTCTTGGATCATTGTCTTGATCAGAGTACTTAAGTCTTTTACAATTGATCAATGTACAGTGTTGCTTTTATTGTGTAAAAATTGTGCTCAGTTAACTTTGCTTCAGTTCATATAAATCTTCCCATGTTTTTCTGAAACAATTCCCCTCATCATTTTTAATAGAACAATTGTATTCCATCACAATTATATGCCATAACTTGTTCAGCCATACCCTAATTGATGAACATTCCTCAATTTTAAATTCTTTGTTTCCACAAATTTTCCCACCATTATTTTACAAACAGTTCCTTTTCCCTTTTCTTGATCTCTATGGAGCGTAAACCTAATAATGGTATTGCTGAGTATGTACAATTTTGTAACCTTTTGGGCATAATTCCAAATTGTTCTCCAGAATGGTTGGATTAGTTAACAACTCTACTAGTTGCAAGTACCAGTAGGGCATCAATATCCAATTTTTCCATATACCATTTTGCATTTTTGGGAAGATACCAATTTGTGACGGATCTGATCTTTCAACATGTCCATGACAGCTCAACTCAAAATCCCAATCTTATTCAAGGAGATATTCCCTGAAGTTTCTAGGGAAGTCAAGCTAGTGATCAGGGACATTTTGAAGAGCCTATCTTCTCCCAAGTATGCCTTCTAAAATGAATCTCTCTCGGAACAGGTCTTCTAGGAAGAAAGAAGAAAGTGATTCTTTCTTGTACCAATCCTGCCCCTTACACACAGAGGGCATTCTCTCCACTATTTTGAAATCCTGACTAAGCTGCAAGGTTTGGTAACTTGGGTTACATATTTATTCAAAAAACACATTCTTAAAAATTATTAAGTACTGGAATTAAAAAGGTGTGATGTCTTATCCCAATTCTGGTAATTATGAGATTTTTAGAGGAGGTCTCACAAAATAATAAGGCCAATATCATGTAAATCAATGACACAGAAAGGGATGTGGCTTAAAATTTCTACCTGCAATTGAGAACAGAGAGGTCAGGGCACTAAAGGAAGAATACATCAAAAGAGGTTACTGAACATCAGATGTCAGTGTCTTCAGGTCATTGAAAAAGGAAGAAGGGTGTCAACAGCAATCCTTCAGAGTCTCTATCTTTGGACTTAGCAAACATTTAGCTTCACCAATTCTGTTTATTTTTCCTTATTGAGTGAGAGATACTGGCTTCCCCACACCTGGCCTTTTCTTGATGGTGCTGAAGGTTAAAGGTTTTATAGAGTGGAAAGGGTTCTTCTCTTTGAGTGATTTCCCATCTCAGCTATCACAAACAAGGTGATGAGAGGGGATTCTTAGCTATACAAAATTGGGGCATAGATATTTCGAGACAAGGAAAAGGTGGAGGTATTAAGCAAGAAGGGACGGATGCAAAGCAGAGGCAGTCAGCCACTGGAGTGCTGTGGAGAAATAGAAAACAGAAAGGATTTTTTTTTTTGGACTATTACAGATTCTAACATACACATGCAGAGAATTCCCTGGGTTATATGGCCATGTTTAAGTTTCAGCTTCACACCTGCCCCAATTGTTTGGTTTCTGCTCCAAGAACTTGTCTGAGTTAGGGAAGTGGCTGGTCTCAGATCACCAATGTCAGCTGGTTCTCATAGGCTAAACTTCAATGTTGGGGTGGGGGGAGAGGGGAAGCTCATCAGTTGATGAGAACACACCCCAGCTGCATTATCTCAGCTGCTACCTTTCATCCCCTCTAGGGCCTGCCTGTTTGCACCTTGTTGGTCCCAAAGTATTTGACACCTGACTCCCCTGACCATACTATCATGGTGGGCATGGGTTTTGCCAAGTACACATGGTGCTGTTTACATCTGAATATTGGCACAGGAGCCTTTTCCTTGTTGTCAGCCGCAGTGTTTGCAGAGCTGACAGAGAACATTTGCTCACTTCCAGTCTCCTATCCCCATTGTCCATGATTTCTCAAAAATTACTGTCAGTGGTGCTGAGATCACACCTGCAAATTCCTCCCACATCCTGGGATGTAATTCATCTGGTTTTCCAAAACAAAATGAACTAATTTCAAGCAGCTAGGTGCTCTGTGGCTATCAACTCACCTGTCTCTCTTCAGCTGCCTGTTGGATGACTTCTAGTTTGATGATAATTTTTATTGCTAGATGAAACAGAAGCAGCCTCCTACATTTTCCTCCCCTCCACTTCGGTTCTATTTCTGACTAGAGAAATCCATCTCCAAAATCATCCTCCCTCACTGTATGTAACCTCTCCTTCAACCAGTCAAAGCATTCTGTTTGTATTCTTCCTTTGCATCCTTCTAATCTGTTCTATGATTAGATGTGTATTAGCCTAGTTTCCCTACTGGACTGCAGACTCCATGAGGGCAAGGTTTCTGCCTTCATCATTCTTCTGGGAGGTCTCTTTTAGTTGTAGATCTGAGATCCTATGAGCTCTGTTATCTCTTGGCATTTAATATGTGTGGCCTTGTACTAAGAGAAGTTTCATCATTGCTTATTAAAAAGTTTGCCAATTTATACATAGTCAATACCCAGTAAATAATTGTTCATTGAAAATAGCCTTAGACTTGAGACTTCCTGCTAAACATGTCTAGTTGGATATTGCCATGGTACCTTAAACTCAAAACACAATTCATATTTCCCCTAATCCCATTCATCCTCTTAACATTTTTTTAATTTCTATTAAGGGTACCACCATCTTTCTACTCCCACATCAGAAATCTTGGAATAATCCTATAGTCTTCTTTTCCTCCTCATCCCTTCCTCCCCAATATCGAATCTGTTTCCAAGTCTAGGCAGTTCTACTTAAACAATATTCCTCATGTCTGCCACCTTTCCACTTTTAATACACTCAAACCCTTATCACTTCTTGCACAGATTATTGTAGTAGCTTCCCAATTCATTTATCTACCTTCTGTCTCTCTCCTCTCTAGTCTGTTATTTATGCTGCCAAATTGATATTCCTAGAGTACAGGCTTGCCTTACCATTCCCTTGTTCTCAAAAAAATTTCAAGAGTTCCCTATTGTCTCTGGTTTAAAAATATAGAAAATCTTCTCTCTGGCTTTGAAATACTATACAATTTGTCCCTAGCCTATATTTCCAGATTTATCACAAAGCATTCCCTTTCACAATCTCTATGTTCTAGTCAAATTGTAGAATAGCATCTTTTTGTTTTGCTCCATATGTGTGTGTATGGATGTATAATATATTATGTATATTTACATATAGTATATTATAAATATAATACATTATATATGTATGTATGTTGTATATAATATATTTATATGAATTATATAATTTACATGTGTATAATTTATATGCATATAAATATATACATGCATACATATGTATATGTGTGTGGGTGTATTCTATCTCCCAAGCCAATAATTTTACCTGAGATGTGTCTAAAAATCTGAAATGTGCTCTCTCATTATTCCCTCCTCTCAAAATGCTTAGTTTTCTTAGCATTCAGTAAAAGTGTTATCTCTTACATAGTCTTGATCTTATATTCCTTGTCTTGAATAGGGTCTAGAAGAAAGACAACAGGATTGAATATTAAAAGACCCAGATTCAGATCCTGACTGCTATTTATTATTTGTATGTGTCCTTTGGCTTTTTGATTCTTTGGGGCCTCTGTTCTGAGAAAATGAGGGAGTTGGCAGAAATGGTCTTGAAGACTCTTTCCATTTCCAAAGCCATAATTTCCAACAGTTAAACTAAAATGGCTTGTTATGTGGATTTTAAATAGTAGAAAACTGTATATGATGTAGCATTTATCTTATACCTGAGCAGTTTAGGTTGTTTTGTGTCCCTTATGGAAAGTCATTGAGTTGATCAAGGGAAGATGAGTTTTCCCCCAAAAATTGACTGAGGAAAACAATCTATAGACAACCAGGAAGGTGGAGATATATTTTACTAGTGAGCATCAATAGCAGTAGATTAGATGTAGCCTTAGCTTGGTATCTAGGAGCATTTTTTATGGCTGATCTTTTTGCTGTGTGATCTTGGACAAATTACTTAATCTCTCTGGGTCTCGGTTTCATCATCTGAAATGAAAGGGTTTGATCAGATGAACTTTAAGGAACTTTCTCAGCTTTCCCTCTATGATCTTATGATCCTTCTAGGAGCCAGAAATAAGAATTAGAAATTTACAAACACATTAAAAACAAATGCCTTCTAGTGTAGGTGTTGTAGCTAAAGAGAAACATCTTCATTCTTTTCTTTTGGAGTTTTATGAATGTAGAAAGTTGATTATAACAAGGGAGGGCATCATCATCAGGGATATGGATGACTGGAGGATTTTAAAAAGGAAACAAAATTATGCCAGGTCCTTAGAAAAAACAAGAGGGCCATGGTTAGGGATATGCTGATAAATTTTGAATAACCAGCTTTTCAGGAAAAAATGAATACATTATATTCTTTTAAATTTAGTCAGCATTGTTAAAATTGTCTGCACCACTTTCTTAAGTCTAGACTATCAACAAGGCAGTAAAAAAAGATCTGACTTGTCCCATTTGCTGATTGATTTCCAAGGTGTAAATGTTCACACCGAAAATTTAACGATTGGTTCTCAGGAGTCCAGGCTGGCCTCAGCCCATCATTGGCCACAGTACAGTCATGTGAAGCTTTCGTTCAATCACAATCACGTGTATTTATTGCTGGCAGGATGGGAGATTGGTAACAATGGATCATGTGTACCCAGAGTTGGAGGTTTAAGCCCTTAGGAAATGGGAGAGGGGGGAGATCTTTGTAGACATTTTATTCTTGTTTCTTTAAGTCTTGTAGCCGTGACAGGTTTTGATGAATGAAAAAAAAAGCAATAAAAGAGAAACTATGATTTTAAAAAACGGATCACAAGTAGAGCAGCTGATGGCACAGCAGGGCATGAAGACAGAAAGACCTGAGTTTAAAGGTAGCCTTAGATATTTATTAAATGTGTCACCCTGGATGAGTCACTTAATCTCTTTGCCTTTGCTTTCTCATCTGTAAAATGTGGATAATCAGGGCACCTACCTCTGAGGAGGTAGGATGTGAGGATCAAATTAGATAATAATTATGAAGTGCTTAAAAGACAGCGAGTGGGACATAATAAGCTCTATATAAATGTTAGCTATTATTTATTATCATTATTGTTATAACTATTATATAAATAATGACTATTGTTGTTCCTGTTATTTTTAAGCACTATGTGTGTTATTATTATATAGGAAATACATGGAAGCATAGATTTGGGAGAGATAAAAGGGAATCTATAGATAGATGATTTCCTATTCTTCCTTACCCCCCCAACACTTATTAAACATTCTGGAGTAGCTGGGTGGAGTCAGGAGGTCCTGAGTTCAAATGTGGCCTCAGACATTTGACTTTTTTTAGCTCTTTGACCCTGGGCAAATCACTTAACCTGATTGCCTCTCCAAAAAAAAAAAAATCATGGATATCACTATTGTACTGCCAGAGAGACAGAGAGAGTGCAATGGTGGGTAGGGAACTGGATTAGAAATGAGGAAGATTCCTCCTCTGACACTTTACTGTCAGTGTGACACTGGACAAGTTCCTTTACCCTTCTAGGCTAGAGCTGTCAAACTCTTGTCTGGTTGGCTGTAGATGGGCACAAAACTCCAGTGGGCAACAAAAACCAGATTAAATGTCATTGGAAAATAATTAACAACATTTTAAAAATACAATGCAATATAAATTATATTTGTGGTTTTCTAAATCAGCATGGGGTTACGATTTGAATTTGCGCCATTTCTCTAAGTGTGTCTCTAAATTGCAGAGATAGAGTTGACCTGTGTTGATAGAAGAAGATACTGCCCTCCCCTGGGAGTTCTCTACACCAGTGTTCCCTAGGCAGGTGCCATCTGTATCCCTAACCCCATTATATGATCTTTGTTTCTTTTTGAACTACTCCTAGACTTCCCACCCCTCCAAGGCATTGTTAGCTACCAAATAATGGTGAAATACTTTGTGTAAAAGAGAGCTTTGTAAATTTTATCACAGTTTATAACCTTACCACTAATATCAAATTCTATAGCAGTGCTGTATATCTTGGGATAGCAGGTATCCATTATGGGAATACCTTCTATCTCTGAATTTTTATATTTAAATTTTTAGCCTTAATGCTGCACAGATATAGGTTTTCGCCTTTAATTTAAAATATTTCAGTATTTTAATTATATCTGGTAGAATGAAGTGAATGTTCTTTATATGGTCCATTACTTACATTAGTGAAAAAGCATTAGGCTAAAATTTAAATCACATACTTTGTACCATCCTGTTTCTAGACCTGATCAATTACATTTTCCCATTAATTTCTCTAGATGGTCTATGAATTTTAAACATATACTGAATTATATCATCCCCTTCTCTTATGGTAGGATGGAAACTTGAGTGGATGTCTAATTAATAAGATGCCCAACTGTGCTCATTAATAGAACTGTCTATCATTAGGAGTTAGCACAATAGCACATGAAGTTACTGCCAGGTGGGACAGTGGTGAAAAGTGTAGATTAGGGGATATAAGACTGGAAATGTAATTAGAAAACCTGAACCCATATTTTATTTTTTTATTTTTATATTTTTTGCTGAGGCAATTGGGGTTAAGTGACTTTCCCAGGGTCACACAGCTAGGAAGTGTTAAGTGTCTGAGACCAGATTTGAACTCAGGTCCTCCTGACTTCAGGGCTGGTGCTCTATCCACTGCACTACGTAGCTGCCCCCCTGAACCCATATTTTAATTCAAATACTTACTAGTAATATGACCCTTATTAGTTTTGTGGTCAGAACTAAACCTGGTTTTGCCTCAGTTTTCTCATGTATAAAATGGACTCAAGTTGCCTCTAAGGTCATGCCCAATTCCAAATCTATGATTCTCTGATGATCCTAATCCCTGATAGATTATCTTAATACTCACCAGAACTCTACACTTTTCTGCTTCTTTGTCCATACTATTCACTATGTTTGGAATGCCTTTCCTGATCCTCCATTATTTTCTTTTAATCCCATGATAATTTATTAAATTCAGATCAATTCAAAAAGTAGTTATTAAGGACTTACTTTGTGTTGGGCACTGTGCTAAACACTAGGTATTCAAAATCAAAAAATTAGATATTCTTTTCCTTCATGTGGGTTAATTAGATTCTACTGGGGGTAAGTGTGTACACCACCAGTATAATTATTGGCGTGCATATACAATGTAGATATTTTATATTCTCTATAGGGAAGAGGATAAGATGTGGATTGATTGTCAATTCTACAACTTTTTTGAAGTCATGATAGATGAATAGATAAATAGATAGAGAAATAATTTCTAAAATAAATGAACTGGGGAAGAGATAAAGCAAAAAAGTGAAGACACAACTGCTGTTGCAAAGGGTAGCTAGGCTATTTGTGTCATCAGGAGAGAACCAGGTTTCAGTGAGAGCAAGAAGATGAAAAAAGTAAGAAAGCTAAAGGTTTAAGATGAATGCACATTTATTGCTTATGGAACAAGCATCCCAGAGAGCACAGTGGAAAGGGTGAATAGATTTAGAGCAATATATTGGAGGAGTTGTTTTGAGGAGGAAAGAAATAATGGAATGAGCTGTAGGGGACAGAGATTGGTGTTTGAATAATGGTAGCTGAGGGTCAAGAATCACTGGGATAAGGGGGGGTATGATGGAGAAAGAAGTACATTGATGAATGAGTTTAGATAAGTCATCATTGTTCATAGAGGCTGAGCATGAGGATGAATTAAGTCCCAGGGTTTAAGGATTTATATGTAGCTAGACATGGTGGAGAAGAGAAGGTGAAGATAAGTTGATTGCTGTGGAATTTGAGTCTTTGCACCTTCATCCACTGGCTGCCATGGAAGGCCTGGAGAATACAGACAAGCTAACTGCTATAGACCTTGCATGCCCAGAGATTTAAAGTTTTCATTAATTATTTGAATAAAGGCACTCATATAATATTTAGCCAACTTAGAGATAGATAGGATACTAAGTCTGAAAGGCCTGAATTCAACTTACACTTTACAGCTAGCTCTGTGATCTGGACTTAAGGTTTCAGTTTAACTGTAAAATACTTGGTACTGAGCTAAGCTAAAAGAGGGATTGAAGTAAATGGCTATTCAGATTCCTTCTAGCCCTTAATAGATGATCTTATTGCTGTGTTGTTAACAAAATCATGATTCAAAAAGAACTGTGGGTCAAATAGAATAAAATCAAATTTTATTGGAATAAATGTTAATTTTTACATTGGGGTTCAAGGATTAAATTTCATGTTCAAAATAGGGAGGTATGGGTAGCTAACAATCTCTCCCCCAAAACAAGTCTGGGGATTTTAGTGGCCACAAGTTCACTATAACTCCATAATATGAGGTCAGTCCAGAAATCTAACTTTAGAATACATCAAGAAAATTGCAACTTTCAGGACAAAGAAGGAACTTGTCCTTGTGTATTTAATCTGGTCAGAAGACATTTGAACTTTGCTTGTAGGCACATTTTTCAAAAGCTAGTGAGCTATCAACTGGAGAGAATCTAGTGGTAGAGCATGAAGATGGTGATGAACTTGATCACATGTCCTGAGTATCATTTGAAGGAATTGGAAGTGTTTAGCCTGAAGAAAAAAGATTCAACGGGCATGATAGTGGTCTTCAAGAATGAGGAAGACATGGAGGAGGGATTGGATTTGTCCTGCTTGATTCCAGTGGGCAGATTGGGTGAAAGTGGCTAGAATCAGTCCCTAGGTTGGAGTCAGGGGGAGCTGGTTATCAATTTGAGAAGAGAAGAATGCATTGTCTGGAGAAATATTGTCCAAGCAAATGCTGGAGGGCAACTTATTAGCTGTGTCCTTGGCTCTAAGAACAGATATTCTTAATGTAGCATCTAGCAACTTGTTTTTTAATGTATAATACATAATATTATTATATAATAACATATTACATATAACTATATTTCAATATAATTGTTTCCTTTTGCAATCTTAAGTATTTTGACGTTATACATTTAGAACATTATCCCGGGAATGTATCTGTAGATTTCACCAGACATTGTCAAGGGGATCCATAACACAAAACACTAAAAACCTCAATTTTATAGGGTGATTTTTGTTTAGCAATATTTTAAACTGGATGGACTCTGAGTTTCCCACTAAGTCAAATTCTGATTATGATTCCCAATGATTGCAAAGATATCCTGGTCAAAATCCTCCCTCCCCCAAAAAGGATTCCCAATTAAGGTTACTTTCCACAATTGATGTTTTAGTAATTTCATTAAACTCCAAAATATTTTGAAATCAGATATCAGACCTTGAAGTAAGGCAATTTTCTCAGGAAAATGTTCTGGGGATACTTTAAGACAGTGGGGGTAAATGAATACATTGTTGTAGGTAGAGTTAAGAAGACATGACTTTGAATCACCTGAAATACTTATGATCCATTTAACTCTGGTAAAGTGACTTAATCTCTCTCTGGGCTTCAGTTCCCCTACTTACAAAATAAGGTGGTTGAATTTAATAGTCTATAAAGTTCCTTCCAGTTTATGTTTTTCTGGCCCAGAACAGATACTTAGAGGTTAGTAAAAACAACAAATTAAAGGTAGAATGGACAGCTAGTCCCTTCATTTTTATCTTTTCTGTGTTTGATTAGGATTTAGTTTGATAGCTTTCTTTTGTCAATAATAGGTCAGTGCTTCCAAACAAGACCTTTTCTAAAAATCTAATAGAATTTTTAGGGGACATCATTCAGACTATTCATCAGTTAGACACAGTTATGGGATCATAGCAGTAGAACTTTAGAGATTATTTTATCTGTCCCCTCACTTTACAGATAAACTGAGACCAAAGAGTTTCAGTGAGTTGCCTATGTCATAAGTTACAGAGGCAGTCCTCAGACTTTAAATCCAGCACTCTTCCCATTCTCCTATGCTTCCTTTGTAGAGCTGCCATTTTGTAAACTCATTATATAGATAGGCCATCCTTGGTGTGTATGGCATGAGTTGCCAAGTTAGAGGGCAGATCTATGGGAAGAAAACTCCTCTGGAATTCACGAGCTGGTATTTGACTCTTCATGAAGGAATTCAGTTCCATTTTTATCTCTCTGCTGAGCAGCTCATAGATTGTGAGGTGTTTGGAGAACTGTCTGCCTCTTGCCTATTTGGGAATGCTTTTAAGAGGTTCCAGAAACTGCTGTTTGTTGATAAATCAGGATAATCAGAGAGAAGTGTTTTAGTGAAACTGTGTAAAAGTAGGAACAAGGCCTTCTGCATCAGTACCAGCTGTCGCCTCTCTTAGGAACACACATAGTAGATTTCAGTACTTCTCAGACATCTGCTCTCATAGTCATATAAAACAGTCTTTCTGTCAGCAAAAACCCTGGCAAAAAAAGAACTTACATTATTTCAGGAATCACATTCCCAGGCCTGGTGTATAGAGTCTTCTCCATAGTTATGGGTACAGAGAAGTCATATAATATTCTCCTGAACATTAGCCCATGACCTAGCTCTTAAGTAACCATTTTCCTTTCAGTCCTAGAAAACAAACAGCAAAACTGGGAATAGGACACATATCCCATGGCTGTCATTCAAGATTCCTTCAACAGTAGCTAAGGATTAAGTCTCGACTCTGTGGTAGAGATGTACCCTAACTGCCTCCTCCAAGGCAGTTTTAAACTTCAAAAGTCCTAGTCACTTAGGTCTACATCATGAGCTCTCTCTAGTCCAGACCATCCCAGTGGTCTCATTTAAACTTTGAGGATTCATCAAATCCAGCTCCCTCCTCCTGACAATTTTCTAAACTTTTTACCATTTTGAGATTGAACCCAGATCTTGCAGTTTAGTTCAAGCTGTTTGTCAGCTTTCACTTGAACCCAGAAACCATTGTTGTCATTTGAACTCTTTACCATCTGACGATTGAAACCAGATCCCCGTATGGGTCTTCCAAGCGTTTTAATGACAAGAGATTGAACCCAGATCTCACTCCTGTCATCCAAACTTCTTGCCATTTGAGGATTAAACCCATTCCCAAATGTCATCCAAACTCTTTGTCATTTGGGGACCAAACTACAGGCCTTGAGGACTTTTATCTTTTTTCCCCCAATGTCTACATTTAACCCATGCTGCTTGCTTGTTATCGAAGCATTCTATCAATTGGAGATTGATTCCACACAACAAGGCTGAGAGCCAAGCTCCTTAGTGGTTAGATATTGGACCCAGACGTCATGGTTATCTTCCAAGTTCCATGCCAGCTGGGAATTGAGCCCACATCCTGTGGCTGCCTTCCAGCCCCCTTATTGATGGGAGAGAAACCCCGAGACCCTAAACTACTCTTTAGGTATTCCAAAGTGAGGGACAAAACCTATCCGTGGTCATTACACAAGTTTTTTACCAGCTGTAGATTGAATCCAGCTGTCAGAAATCAAGAGGGAAGATTGACTGAAGTCCTAACTTTTCTCCTTCAGCTGCTAAAGATCTTGAATGATGATATTAGTAACCCCTAGAGCAAGATCGCCTGTTATCTATTGGGGAATAATCTCAGATCTCCCAGCTGTCATCCAGCTGCTTGCCAGCTGGGTATAAAATTCAGGTTCTTATTAATACACTATATCAGCCCATTACTTTATTAGCTTGGATGTGCAAGCCAAGTTTCTCTAACTATTGTTTGGTTATGTTATAATACAGGATGGAGCTCATTCCCTGGCCTGATGCAAAAAAAAAAAAAAGAAAAAGGCCAGAAACTACTTTGTGATTCTGTAGCAACCAAGTCTGCCAGTGCATTTCTTTTTTGCACAGTAGACCACCAATGCTGTACCTTGCCTTAGGGACCACACCCAGCAAGCCCCCAAATGTAAGGCTTTCCTGTATTACTTATTCCTCCCAGAAGTTACAGAAAGGCCCAGCATGGCTGTCAATTCAAGAAAAGAACAATTATGTCCACCTCATCGTCTCCAACAAGCAAATAGGTCAGATTGGCAAATCAGGTGAGTTCCTGAACCGCTAGTCTGCCTGAATTCTGCTTGCCTTTTTTTTTTAAACCAAAGCATTTACAAACGTACTGATTTATAGTGAAATGCATAGGGATGGAGAATGAAAAGCAAACAGTCTGCATGTTAACATCTGGAGCAGACAGAATTAAAACCTAAGGACTCGTTACTGTAACAATTACTTACTGAGTCTGGGAAACTTTTAAACTTAAATCTGGGGAGAAATTTTTCAAGAATGCTTTAATATAAAAATAACTTAGAAAAAATCTGCATGGACTATTCTGCATCAAATTGAATTTCATGTCAGCTATTGAAAATGCATGGCATTGCTTTTCAGTCGACCCTAAAGAAAGAGCTCCTCCCTCTCCCTTCCCACATACTCTCTCTAGGGCTGAAGTGTGCATGTTTGCCTTAAACTAAGGGGTGGTGGTAATTCAGAGGCTCTTAAAATAATGAAGCTCCTGGTTCCTCATAGAAAAGCTATGAGGCATCTCCTTTTGGTTAAAAGAAGCTGAAATCCTCACAGGATACAATATATAATAATGCATTTTGCTTGTATCTGCCTGGCCACCTTTTCTGAAAGGTGGGACTTACTGAGCTACCAGTATAGTTAGTCTTATTTCTTTCCCCAGTCTTCCTGAGAGTTGTAGCAACTGAAGTCCAGTGGCCTGTGGCCTGTCATCAGCAAATCTTTTTCCATGTTTATTTTCTGGAAAGTCAATAGGAAAAATAGCCAGAGAATAGTCATAGAGCTTTTGAGGTTCCCATCCAGGTTGATGAGAAAAGGGTCAGGAAAAACAAACAAACAAACAAACACAATAATCACCAATCCAACAACACAACAACTGCATAATCTCAGAGACTTAAGTTCTTCAGCCTTATGTTCCCGCTACAATTCTTGAAATAGTAGCTTTTAGCCCTCCCCCAACCATCTACCCATTCCTTTAACTCTCATTCTTGTTGGCTGGCCAAACTTCTCCATTGACCCTCTCAAGCTATCCTATGCTCTCACATATTCTGCATATTTTTTCCCATTCCCCTACTCTTAAGTAACCAAGATGCAGGTTGATTTTCCTCAGTGTTAGCATTTCAAATTGAAATTTTATACAACAGATAGAATGAATGGGAGCAAAATTTCCCAAAGGGCATAGAGATTGAATATTAATATAAATCCCCATCAGTAAGGGTTTTTTAGTGAAGCTTCTATAGCCTTCTGTTATTCCCCTAATCTTGGAAAGTAAAATTGTGTTTTGTTGTTTCTTTAAGAGCCACTACAATTCCACAGAGTGGTTTTTGTGGTAGACCATTGGGTAGGACACTTAGGAATGGGTTTGGGATTCATTTGAAGGTAAGGCACACTTCCTGTTATGGCAACAATAGCAATATGAAGAACAATATCAATTAACTAGCATTTATTAAGTGACAGATAAAAATAAAACAATCTGTGCCCTCATGGAGCTTACATACCATTGGAAGAAATGACATGTATATAAATTAACAAACAGAATATGTTTAATAAACCTTTAATTTCACTGGTGTAGAGAACTCCCATGTGAGGAATTTCTTCCATCAATAAAAATTAGTACCTGGAGTATAATGGAACTAGCTATAATTGGCTTGTGAGCCAAGAAGTCTCTACTACTCTTTACTTGATTTATTGTTTTGCTGATTGTCTAGATTGAAAAAAATTGCAAATTAAACTTAAAAGTAGGTGGAGCAGTGAATACAGCACCAGCCCTGAAGTCAGGAGGACCTGAATTTAAATCTGGCCTCAGACACTTAACACTTCCTAGCTGTGTGACCCTGGGCAAGTCACTTAACCCCAATTGCCTCAACCAAAAAAAAAAAAGAAAGAAAGAAAAAAGAAAAAAAAGTATGTCTACATACATCATGTTTTCCTATAGAGCCAGGCTGTTAAGCATTTACCAGCACTTCTCTGATAGCACCTTGTCTGTAATTTAGAGTTTTAGACAATAATGAATAGAGATCCCAAGAAGTTAAATAGATTGCCCACGTTCAGTCAGTATGGGTCAGACATTAGAACCTGAATTTAAGTCTTTCTAATTTGGTGGCAAGCTATTTATGTTTTTGTGCCTTGCCATCTCTCCTCTAAGATACACACTAAATTAATAGAAGCTCATTTTTGGAAGATGGGCACTGGGATCTGGCAGCATCATGGAAAATCTTGTGTCTAAGGTGATGCCTGAGCTAAGCCTTAAAAGAAACAAGGAATTCTAAGAATCAGAGAGATGCGGAGGAGAGTACATTTTACACTTGGAGACAGGAAATGGAATATCAGGTGTGAAGACAAGCAGGAAGGCCAATTTGGCTGGACTACCATAGAATGAGCCAAGAAGAGGAAAATAGAATGAAGCTGACAAAG
The DNA here is from genome assembly GCA_023553655.1 of Myrmecobius fasciatus. Lineage (NCBI taxonomy): Eukaryota > Metazoa > Chordata > Mammalia > Dasyuromorphia > Myrmecobiidae > Myrmecobius > Myrmecobius fasciatus. The sequence goes on from JAJPUD010004371.1 coordinate 141,785, forward strand.
CAGATAATACATTTGCTTATCGAGGTCTCCAATAAAGTCTTACCTTGGTACCTTATCATGGCATAAAGCTGACTTTGGGTTCTCACAGAGAAGGCTTTGAAAAGGTTTCATATATGAGCCCGGCTAAAGACCCAGTGTCTGTCTTCCAGCTCCAGCTTAGCAAAGTTCAGAGATATGATCTAATATGCTGGTTACATTCTTCATTCATAGCAATTCAAAGCCTGTCTTCTCAGGCATCGGGCTATGATCTAGCCTGGTAGGAGGGAACCCACAGACACCAAACCAGGGCTCCTTGTATGGGAAGTTAGAAGTATCTTTGGTCACAGTGAACATCACTAATATGCTTTCTTTTTAAAATTTTTTAAAATTCTTTTTTTTCCTTTTTTTAAATTAAAGCTTTTAATTTACAGAGCACATGAGTGATTTTTTTACATTGACCTTTGCAAAATTTTTTTTGTTCCAAATTTTTCCCCTCCTCCCCCACTCCCACCCCTAAATGACAGGTAGTTTAATACATGTTAAATATGTTAAATTATATGACAAATCTAATATATGTAAACATATCTATATGGTTATCTTACTGCACAAGAAAAATTATCTAGAAAGAGAAAAAAAAACAGCTTAAGAAGGAAAACAAAATGCAAGTAAATATTCACAGAAAGCGTTAAAATGCTGTGTTGTGGTCCATACTCAGTTCCCACAGGCCTCTCTCTGGATGTATATGACTATCTTCATTGCTGAACAATAGGAACTGGTTTGAATCACTTCATTGTTGAAGAGAACCATGTCCATCAGAACTGATCATCATATAGTCTTGTTGTTGCCGTGTACAATGATCTCCTGGTTCTTCTCATTTTACTCAGCATCAATTCATGTAGGTCTCTCCAGGCCTCTCTGAAATCATCTTGTTGGTCGTTTCTTAACTAATATACTTTTCATTGGATGTGTGCAATAACACACATAGCTAGAAGATACAGACATTGTTATTATCTCCATTTTGCAAATGAGGAAACTGAGACTTGTTCTTACCCATAATCATATAACTTTAACAATTTTTAATGTTTTTCAGTCATGTCTGTGTGATTTCATGACTTTATTTGGATTTTTTCTGCAGGGGACAAAGATACTGGAATTGTTTACTATTTCCTACTGCAGCACATTTTACAGATGAGGAACTGAGGCAAACACAGTGAGTGACTTGTTCAGGGTCACACAACTAGAAAGTATCTGAGGCCAGATTTGAACTCAGGAAGTCTTCCTGCCTGTTGGCGCAGCCCTCTGTGCAATATGGTACCACTTAGCTGTTCCAGCAAGTAGCAATACCTAGATTCAAATCCAAGTCTACTGACTTTACGTCGAGTTTGATGAGATGAGACCAGCTGGTGTTATAAAATATATATCTATGAGGATACAAAAGAAACTGTTTTCCTTATTACCCAATGAGCTAATCAGAGAAGTCTCTAAATGGCACTTTATTCCATGAGACATTATTGTCTTGGAATTACAGAGTACTTCTCTTCTTCTATAATGCCTAGCTAAGAAATGTCAAGAATAATTAATATAAAACTGATGGCAAAGAATTTATTTCTATCAATAAATCATTTTTCTTTCTCACTACAGCCAAGTGCTCAATCCCTTCACAAAGAACTATATAGATCTCTATCCTAGCTTTGTAGTAGATTTCAAGCATAATATGGAATAGGATTTTTTCCTAAAGCAGAGCTCTAACCATTCTACTTCCTTACTCTATAAACTCCAGGGTCAGATAAAAAGCCCTCTCTTAGGCATTTAAAGTTATTCACAACCTGCTTTGGATTATTTTTCAGCTTCATTTCCCACGATTCCCTTCATGCACTTTATAGCAGACCCAATATGGCCTTTTTGTTCCTTAAACATGAAACTCTTATTGCACTTCCCTGTGCCTTTAGACAGAATGTCTCCATGCCCAGAATGCACTCCCTACTTTTGTCCATCTCTTAAAATCCTAAATTGGCTTCAAAACTCTGTTCAAATGTCTACTTTCTACTTGAAATCTTTCCTAATCTCCTATCTTCTGGTGCCTTCCTTAAATATGAGATCATATTTATTTTTTGCTTACATCTAGAGTATGTATATACATACACACATGTGACATTTATACACACACATACATTATCAGCCCTGAGGAAGCATAATCTCTTTGAGGTTCAGAACTGCTTTATTTTTGTCTTGTATCCTTGGCACCTAGAAATCCCTGACATGTGGGCAGATTTTAATTAAATGCTTGACTCTGACTTGATGAGTTCCAAGTGAGACTTGCTCTAGCAAGGGCACCAAGTACCTTTTCATCATGAATAAAGACTATTAGGCAGGGTTGTTGGAGCTAACTTCTACCAGCTGGAGAGAACTAATAGTTAAGTCTTTATTGTGAGCATTTACACTTTGGGAATAGGCAAACATTACAAAGCAGGGCTTTATTAATCCTGGTGATTGTCTAGATTTAATAAAGTGATAGAGAAAATTTTAATGGAGATTAAACTTTAAAATGCATGGTGGATACATTTTTGAGAGTTGATTGTTAATTATTTATCAGCACATTGCTGCTATTAGGTGATCCAGAGAAGATATCTGTTGTATTGACCTTAGAGAGAATTCCTGGTAATTAGAGTGGCAGAGTAATAAGGAGACAGAGCATCTTGACACTTGAGGGGATGAAATAATTAAATTAAGTGAATAATTTCATTTAATCCAACATATCACTTTTGATGCAATTTTACCTCTTCTAATTAATTAACTTACCTTTTCTTTTTGAGAGACTTAGGCTGCCTTACTCCATAATTCCTGAATACTGTACTATATTGCCATGTGCCTATAGACTTGTATAGTAGAAATAGCTACAACATGAGAGCCAGAAGCTTCAGTTCTAGATCCAGTTCTGTTGTTTACTAGCCATGTGAACTTTAGCAAGGTACTTTCCCTCCCTAAGATTCAGTTTTCTCTTCTGTATAATAATTAGTTTGATCCTTCTGATTCTCCAAGATCCCTTCCAGCTCTAACATCCTTTTAAAAAATATTAAAGCTTTTTATTCACTAAACATATGCATGGGTAATTTTTCAATATTGACCCTTGCAAAACTTTGTGCTCCAAATTTTCCCCTCCTCCCCCCACTCCCTCTCCTAGATGGCAGTTAGTCCAATATATGTTAAATATATTAAAATATATATTAAATCCAATATATGTATACATATTTATACAGTTATCTTGCTGCACAAGAAAAATCAGATCAAGAAGGAAGAAAAAAAAACCTGAGAAAAAAAACAAAATGCAAGCAAACAACAGCAAAAAGATTGAGAATGCTATGTTGTGGTCCACACTCAGTTCTTACAGTCCTCTCTCTGGATGTAGATGAGTCTCTTCATCATTGAACAATTAGAATCATCTTATTGTTGAAGACAGCCAGGTATATCAGAATTGATCGTTGTATAGTCTTGTTGTTGCCGTGTATAATGATCTCCTGACTCTGCTCATTCCATTTAGCATCACTTCATGCAAGTCTCTCCAATCCTCTCTGAAATTCTCCTGTTGGTCATTTCTTATAGAACAATAATATTCCATAACATTCATATATCATAATTTATTCAACCATTCTCCAATTGATGGGCATTTATTCAATTTCCAGTTTCTTACCACTACAAAAATGGCTGCCAGAAACATTTTTGCATATGTGCAGCCCTAACATCCTAAAACAGCAATTTTAGGCAGCTTTCAGAAAGGCATTTCATCTGTGAATATAGCACCAAAGTGCCACACACACAGTACTTGTGACACAGTCAGGCCAAATCTTAGGTCCTGTGAATGGATTGTAATACAGAAAAATGAAAAGGATAGAAGTTTGAATGTCAGTCTAAAATAATTGTGTTCTTTCTGTTCCAGCTTTGGGAATCTGAGCTATAATCATGAGAGAATTTAATGCTTTTGATCTGTTTACTAATAACTTATATAAGATCCTCAGAAGCAGAAAAAGATTACTCACTATGACTTGAAATCATTCTCCTTGGCCTTTGGGAGGTAATTGCCTCTGGCAGAGTAGCTAATTTTTGTTCTTTCTTTGATAATTAAAAGTCTCATTATCTCCAGAGGAATGAAAGTTTGAATATTGGGCTTGGGGCAATGAGGTAGCTCAATAGATAGAGCACTGGCCTAGAGATAGGAAGACTTGAGTTCAAATTAGGCCTCAGACATTTAACTAGTTATATGACTTTCGAAAATTCCCTTAACCCTGTCTGCCTTAGTTCTTCATCTGTAAAAATGGGCTAGAAAAAGAAATGGCAAATCACTCCAGTGTCTTTGCCAAGAAAATCCCAAATAAGTTCACAGAGAATCAGACAAGAGTGAACTGAAAACAATAGAGAAGTCTTTACTAGGGGCCAGCTGCAAAGAGTAGTTGGTACCTACATTCTAATGGTTGGAGGTGAGAGGAATTGTTGGTTACCTCTTACTTCCAGTTTTCCTTTATATAACCAACCTTTCCATACGGCACCACCTACTGGTTACATTCATAATAGATATAATGGAATCATAGCCACCTCTAGGTTTGGTTTATTGATCAGTATTTAATGCTTTCTATTTTAGATATTGTCACATTAAAGATACCTTATCTTCTTTTTTAAGAATCCAGAGGCCCTAAACAAAAGCATCAGATAACAACATAAGGCAATATATGATTGATGGGTACCAAAAGAGTGATAATCAACAAGCATTTCTTAAGCACCTACTATATATGGACATGGTGCCAGGCAATGGAGCTACGAAAACAAAAATTAAAGTCCTTGTTCTCAAGGAACTAACAATCTAACAATGGATATAATGTATACATATTTAAATATATATGGAATAAGTAAGCCATTCAGAATAAATACAATAGAGGTCAAAAAATTCTAGCAGATTCCAAGGATTTCCCATAGAAAGTAGAGCTTCAGATGATTTTGAGGGAAATGGGGGTTCTATGAGGCAAAGATAAAGAAGAAAGAATTTCTCTAACTAGTAAGTGGAATGGAATTTTAGGTTTTTTGCCTCTAAAAAAGAGGATATGAATACTTCTGTTTCCCAATATTACAGTGCTGTTGTGAGGAAGATGCCATGTAAACTCTAAAACATGATGTAAAAAAAACCATGATGATTCCTATGTCAAAGTTGATATTTGCTTGGATAGTATCTCCCTGGTCTAAAAGAGTTAACATAGCTTTCAAATGTGCTTAACATATGACTAGGGAATCATTTGCAAACTGAGAAAATTTGGCTCAACAAACAATAATAGCAGCAAATATAGTGTTGTTAAAGAATTGTAATTCAGAAGCCATGAGAGCTGGAGAAGGATTTCCCTTTTTAATAATAGCTCCCATTAGTTTGGTACTTTACAAGTTTCCAAAGCCTGTGAGGCAGAAAGTACAAGTGTGACTATCCCTACTCTTACAGATGAGAGAAATGAGGCTGAGACTCAGTGACTTACTCGTTACCACATGGCTAGTACGTAGCAGAGCCGGTATTTGAACTCAGGTTTCTTGATTTGTTAGTCTAGTGCTTTTTCCTTCACCCCCCCCCCCAATGTTCAATAACATAAATAGCTCAGGTCTTCCTTTGCTCCTTGGAAGGGAGGCATTTTGAAAAGGTGCTAACTCTTTCAGGACAGTGGAGAAAGGAGTAAGCCTTACTAAGCAGAACCATAGGGAATGCTTCTATATATTCTAAATTGCTTAATTTGTTCAGTCCATGCCCTTTTGGTATATGAACAAGCTTGTCTGGGGGAGGATGACAAGGATTGTGAAGGAAATCAGGCTTGAAAGATGTTTAGCCTGGAGAAAAGAAGACTCTGCTTGGGGGTTAGGGAGGAATGCATTATAGCTAACTTGAAATAATTGAATCATTTTCATATGGAAGAGAACCATGACTTATTTTTGCCTGGCACAGGAGGGCAACACTAGGACCAATTGTTGGAAATTATCTTGAAGTAACTATTATTTAAATATTTTGAAAAACTCCCTAACAGCGCTAATTAAAAGTGAAATGAGATGACGTGAAAAGTCAGCGAAATATACTAAGTTCCCCATTACTAAAGGTCTTCGAGTGGAAGTTGGAAGAGCATTTTGCAGGGATATTATAAAGATTTATCTTCAGGAATGGGTTGGACTAAATGAACCTTAACTTCTAGTGTAGGCATGATACACCCCCTCTTGTCTCTTCTCTCTCATGGTTGACTGGCTCAGCAGGAGCTACATTGTCATGTTGATGAATTGGAGTTGTGGTTTCTGAAGAAGAGGGCTACATTGTTACAACTAATTCTCAGTTTCAGGAGTAACCTTGGTGGAGGGAATAATCTTTGTACAACTGTATGGTGTAGCTTCTGAGCCCCCATCAGTGTGCTTCCCATTTAACACATTTGCCTGCTAAACCCCATTAGCTCTTACTCATAAGCATTTACTAAATAGAAGACAAAATATAAATAATAACAATGTAACTTTCCACCCATAAGCTGGGAAATACTCTCTTACTGATGCACATAGTGACTGCACATAGTGATCATCTGAGAGAGAGTAAGCTCAAACTTACAGAACTATAACAGAAAGGCATCTGTGCATAAAACATCATGTATATAGAACACATGTGCCTGAGGCAGCTTACAACTGTCTGTGATTCTTGATATCCTCTGTCTCCCTAAGGGACAGTCTTCACAAATATTCACTATAATCAAGCTTTTCTGATGGCAGCTCCATTTCTCCTCTCCTGCTCTGCCTAGAGAGTATTAAACTCTTTAAGCAAAAACAGAAACTCCAAGCCTAGGATCTGTACAGTTTCCTTATGTCAGGTCCCTTGGTTGGTCTCTCAGGGGCTCTTCTCTCTCAAGCAGTAGGTGGTAGTCCATGAAAATCAAAGGTAAAAAAGCTGATCTTTCTCCATTCATTTCTGCGAAACAGTAGGTGGCAGTACAGGCTTTCTTGTCTTTTTTTCCGGGCTAGAATGGATGTTTTTTCTGAGGCTCATCTTCTGTATCCTTCTACTTTTTATTTATTCTGCCTCTGCTGATAAGTACAGTGACCTCTCTGCTGTAGCCTATTCACATCAGTTTCAAATAGCCACTTTCAATTATTATTTAACATTGGACAATAAGGAGGAATTCCTAGAGCTAAAGAAACATAATTTACAATCTACTTAAATTTGGGTTGGTGACACTAATTCTATTCTGTGGGCTTGGAGCCTATGATCACAGATATAATGAAGAAGTTACTGTGAAGGGGTTGAAGTTTTGCGTATTAAGAGGATATACATAACCTTGAAAGACAGAATGTCAAATTCAAGGACTTTTAAATAACTAATTGCTGACATGGTTCCTTGCATTGCACAATTAATTACAGAATTGCTTTTCATCTCTATTGAAATTTGCATAATTATTTAATCTGCTTTATTCAAAATGCATTGTTCTCTGTATTCATCCATTTTACAGATATTTTTTACCTTTGTCAAAGGATAATATATAAAGCATTTAGCATAGTTCTTATGGACATAATAGGCACTTAATAAATACTTGTTTTATTTCCATTCTTTCAAAGCCCTTCCTATTTCATCTGGTCTCATTTTTATTTCTTGCTACTTTTGCTATTTTTGTCTAATTTGTAAAATCGAAATAATTATAATAATTATATTTGCATTGTTGTTGTTAGGAAAGTACTTTGTAAAATTGTAAAGCAGTCTCTACATGTGACTGTTGGTAATAATTATTATAAGATACCATTGATGTCAGAAGAGTAGTAGTAGTGACAGTAATAGCAGCAGCAATAGTAATATTAATAATAGTCAAAATAATAAAAATAAGAATTCAGTGGTAACAATAATAAATTCACAACAGGTAAGAAACAAAATAGTGGGCTTTTTGTCCTATTAGTCATTTTTAGCTTCAAAAAAGAATTAGAATTATAGAAATTTATATAAGGAAAGAAACTTTCAACTCACTATTTTAAGGATGAGGAATCATGGGCTTATAACATTAGAATTGGCAGAATTTTCAGGTGATCTAGTCCAAGTCACATATTTCACAGAAGAAACTGAAGTCCAGAGTACTTAAATGACTTAACCTAGGTTGATATAAAGTAGCAGATCATAGAGGTTGTACTTGAACATGAGTCTTCTACCTCTAAATCTCTTGTACTTTCTTTGTACCACCCTATAAACTGAATTCCAGAGAGCTTTTGACTTGTTCTAAGTCCTACCAAAAGTTAGTGGCAAAATTAAAAAAGTTCTATTAGTAGATACAGCACAGAAATGTCCAGTCATGTGAGATTAGTTGTTACTATCAAAGAAGTATAAAGGAATTTAGGCTTTAGTTGAAAGGATAAAGGACATATGACATAGTTAAAGTGTATCATATGGTAGTCCTGGAGAAAGGTGATGTGAAGTTAGATAGAAATTAGGAAAATAAATGGGAAAGATTTAATGGAAGACAAGGAAGTCAAATTAGCTTACAAGGCTGGGTTGAGTATTAAATGGAGAGGAAAGTAGAGGACTTTCTCAATAAGATGAGAAAGCATGACTTGATCATTTTTTGATCATCTTGAACTTGATACATGAGAAATCAATGAGGAGGCCACTGGCAGGAAGATATATATTGTAGAAAATAAAATAGGTAGTGTGGAGCCAAATTTAGAGATGCTCTCTCACCGGGCTAAGAAGTTTGTATTCTAGCTTTAAGCATCAGTAGGGGTGCTATGCCTTACTTGGCACATGCCATCTTAATAGATGGTCCATGAACCATCTATTAAGTTCACTGCATTGATATGCAGTGAACAAAATACAATGACAGCAAAGCTAGTGCTGTGGTGTTGACAGAGTGTGAAGGCAACATCTGTTAGAGATGTGTGGGTCTAGATTTAGACTTTTTTCTTATGGTCAGTGAGATCTGCAATCAACTTAATCCATAGACATTATTTGAAGTATGGCATCTATAATGATGAAAGTCATAGTCCTAATTATTTTTCATTTTTTGTATCACATTTTATGAAGGTGATTGAGATGGTGAGGGATCTGGAAATCATGTTTTGTTACTTTTTTAAAGAAAAAATGGAAAGATCCAAGAGGATGCTAAGCTTAGAAAAAAGAAGACAAAGGGAAGATCAACATCTATGTTTAAATAATTGTAGGATTATGATATGAAAGAAGGATTAGACATTCTGGGGGCAGGACTAGATAGGCCAATGGGAGGAAGTTAGAGTAAGACAGATTTGGCTTATTTTAAGAATTTTATATCTGAGATGCCCAGCAATGACATGAGCTGCATAAAGACGTATTTAAACAGATGTTAGGTCACCTTTCTAGTGTTCTAGTATAGACTTTGTTTAGCATATTTGCTTTTAATTTGCCCGTGGAAACAAAACCTGTTTATTCATTTACTCTATGTGGAATCTTTCTTTTCCTCAAACTTTTCAAATTAATTTTATAAAATCATACTAAGCAAAAAATGATGATCACAACAACAGAAAGCAATTTCTTGTTCATTTCTTGTATGGAGTTTATTAGGAGCTGGGCTTTATTAGCTTTTTTCAAATCTTAGAAAATGCCAACCACACTTCTCAAACATGATGATTTCAGGCACTTGTAAGTTCAAAAATACTCTTTATTCTTTCAAACTCAGTAAGGAGGCTGGTCCCCATGGAGACCCTGCCACAAAGCAAGTTTGAAATTTCCTTTTGTTCAGCTTATATGGAGTTATTGGTGAGCAATAGGAGTCTTTTTTCCCTGAGTTTGGGGTAGGAAAAATGAATGGCAAGAACAAAGCTAAATTTTTGTGTTTACTTTTCCATATGTCTGAGATTTTGCTTAGAGTTGCATGTGCACACACATACATGTAGATTCTCATACATACATACACATAGAAGAGACTCACACTTGCTTTGTTTTGCTAATGAGAGAAGGGACAAATGAATAGTCAAAGGATAGAATTTATCATCTGAAATGAAAAATATTTTAGCCAGTGAGCTAAATAAGGCTAGAATAAAGGGACCTAGCAAAAACATCAAGCTTAGAGTTTTCTCCTGGCTATAATTTAGTAGTTTGCATGTTCTGCATCTGGGTATCCTATGGCCCAGCTTCTTAAACTATGGTTGGTGACCTCATATGGAGTCTCATAATTAAATATGGGAGTAGCAAAATAATGGTTTATTATCTGCAAATGTTTGATTTGCATACCTATTTTATATACTTATATACATAAGGCCATGTAAAAATTTCTAGGAAGAAAAGGATCATAAGTGGAAAAAGTTTAAGAAACCTTGGTCTAATGTATTGACTACCACTGTAATGGGGAAGGCAGAGAGCTGAGTTCTGAGAGCAGGCAAGTAGCAACAGCCACTAAAAGTCCTGATGAGGGCAGCAGCTTCTCTCTCTCCTTGAGGCTGCCCATAGGCAACACGTAAATATAGGAAGGGATTGAATCTCTGTGCTGGTATTGAAAATAGTGCATTGGATGAATGTCAGAGTAGCATAAATGGCAAATTAGGGAAGTCCCAGAAGTTTAGCATCCTCAATAGTTTTTCCTGTGTGTTTTTATTGTCTTATTTATATTTATACATATATGTATATATGTGTGTGTGCATATGTGTATGTTCTAATAAATGAGGGTTTTCTAAAACTGTATTAGGTTTTCATTAAGTCATATGGTTACAGAGATAACTATTGAATTACTATTGAAGAAAGCATTTCTAAAATATTTTAAAAACAATACTTGAAGTAGTTTTATAGATTGCTTATGCAACCCTAAAAATTCAGTGCACCATTCAGAGTTACTTGTGTTAATGCATTCATATACAGGATTTTCTATTTGCAACATAACTATTATATCATAGATAATTCAACCCCAACCAGCCTTTTACATAGCCTCAACAACACATGCTCAATTTTATTCTTAAAACATATTATTTTTCCCTTTCCTAAGAAGTGATCACATTCAAATGAAATCTTCAAGAACAGACAAGGCCACAGTTTATAGTTGGATCAGTAAATTTCTAAGAGTTAAATGATGATGACCTCATTTGACAACTCCATCTCAGGAAATATCTTCTGAACCATTCCCTCCTCTCTTTGATATACTTGCATTGGAAGTCAAGAGACTCTGGCAGCTAAAGGTCAGCTCACCCTAACACAGACTGACGAAGGATAGAGATGAAAATGTTCATTCTAGAGGTCCTTATGTAAAAACTTTGTAAAAAACTAGGGTTTGTTACTATAGGATTCTTAATGACCAAACATTTTGTCTGTGTACCATTTGCAATTATGTTTAATTACATTTCAAGGTATTATTGTACATGTATAAGGACTATAAAATGCTATTGTCATTGTTATACCTTCCAAGCGAAGATTATAAATCAGTTAAGGGGAAAATTGAAACTAGAGAACTACACAAAGATGGCAGGAATAATTATACTCCAATGGGACTGCCGAAGAGTTAGAATTGAGTAGTCCTGGCCTACTCAATAACCAGTAGTGCAGGCTTAGGCAAGCCAGTTACCATTTCTGCTTCTCACTTCCCTTATCTTCAGAATAGTAGGATAATCTTTGCCTAACCCATCACACAGGACATGTTCTGGATAAAATGAGTAAAGGGAATGTGAAAGTGCTGCAAGCAAGCAAGTATGCAGCCATTTATTAAGGACCTACTGTGTGCTATATACTGTGCGCTCTCTCTCTCTCTCTCTCTCTCTCTCTCTCTCTCTCTCTCTCTCTCCACACACACACACACACACACACACACACACACACATATATATATATATATGCTGGGTTTTATATATATATATATATGTATATATATATATATATATGTGCTGGGTTTATAAGAACAAAATCTAAACAATCTCTCCATGTACCTGTTTACATTCTAATGGGGAGAATGTGCATATAGTCTGTAGGTATAATATACACAGCTCATGAAATAGAGATAAAAAGTAAACTTGGAGAAGCAGTAAGATGAACTAGGAAAGCTTTCATGGAGAAGGAAGAGTTTTAGCCAAATTTTATAAGAACCCAGGGATTGCAAGGAGTAGAGGTGAAGAGGAAAAGCATTTTAAACACTGGACAAAGCCAGTAAAATACATGGAAATGGGAGAAGAAGTGTTATATGTGACTTATTATGTGTTATTATAAGAATAACAACAAGGAGACTGAGAAGGACTGGAATGTAGAATCTGAATTTAGGTTCTTTGACCCCAAATTCTTCTTACTGTTTTGTGGTACTGTCACTCTTCATAACAAGTCCATGAGGTCTTCTTGACAGAGGTACTGAAGTACTTTGCCATTTCCTTCTCAGTATATAGGAAAGTGAAGCAAAGAGGATTTAAGTGATTGCCCAGAGTCAAATGGCTAATAAATGTCTGAGGCTGTATAATGAATTCACATCAAATGATCTGTAACACCCTGGGAAAAAAGGAAGTAATATGTAAGAATGCTGGAGATCTAGAATGAGTCCATATTGTGAAGGGCTTTAAGACCACATGGAAGAGTATATATTTGATCCTAGAAGTAATAGGGAGTCCCTAGAATTTATTGTGTTTGGTACTAATCTGGAGATTAGAAGTCATGAAGTCCTCAACTAGAATGATGACTGAGTGAAAAAAAGGAAGTGATCTTGATAGATTTGACAGCTGGTCAGATATGTGGGGTGAGACTTAGGAATTGAAAATGACACAGAAATTTCAAAGCTAGGGGACTGGGAAGGTGAGGGTACCCTCAATAAAAAGAGAATTGTAAAAGAGAAACAGGTATTAGGGGAAGAAGACCATGAAGTCTATCTTGGACATATTGAAGTGGGATGTCAATAGGTTGTAGTTTTAAATCTCTACTAATCAGTTGTTGATATGGGACTAAAGCTCAGAAAAAAAGACTAATAACTAAGTTGAGGAGAGGATATGGAAACAATTTTAGATAATAATTGAATTGAGAAAAGGAGGGAATATATTGCATGGTGAATTGAGGACAGAGTTGGGGTAGAGTGCAGTGAAAGTTTTTTGGTTTTGGTTTTGAATTTTTAAGATGGTAAAACTTGTCTGTTTGATGGAAGGAGGGAAGGGACCGATACAGGGATAAAATGATGAAGATTAGAGAATAGGGGGAGTAGTGACTGAGGTGGGAATTTGTTGGAAAAAATGTCAGGAGATGAGATCAAGATTATACAAAGAGTTATTGGCAACTTCATTACAGAGCCTGGAGAAAAATATCAGAGGGTTATGAGACAAAGAGATGGTTAGAAGAGAGAATTCATAGTAAATATTCTCATAAAGTAAGAGATGAAATCACTTGAGTAACTTTGCTTTCCCAACTTGCTAAGAAAAAAAAAACACCCAAGCTTCATTGTTTTCTAGTTGCCCAATTAAGAATCACTGTAACACTATTTATTTTCTTCTTTCTTGCCTCTTGTCTCAGAGAAAGAGATATCCTTTGTCCATTTATCACCTATGTGATATCTCTTAACCTCTTTAAGGACTCAGTTTCCTCATCTGTAAAATGAGGGAGTTGAACTACATGACCTCAAAGATCCCTTCCAACCCTAAATCTATGACTTTATGATATTTTTAATGAAATGATTCCATCCCTTGCTGCCTTCTCTATGACTCTGTTCCTTCAATTGTTCTGTTCCTTCATTGCATCTTCTATTGCATCTATTTTCCCCCACACCAATAAATAGGATAGTATACAACTTACATAGGGTAGCCTTCCCCCTTGCCCATTATATTTTGTAACATACCTTCTCATAGGTTTCACAGTAGTCTTGAAGTTTTTCATTAGCATCCTTGTTTCAGCTCGGTAGTGCCATTGGGATTTATGTGGAGTGATCTATAGGCATAACTCTGCCATACTTGTACTTTCAGTGTTCAGAGAAAGAAAAGAATCCCCCTTGTGGTGATGGAGTGAAAAGCATTACATCAATACTAGATTAGACCAAGGACCTTATTTAACATCTTTGAGCATCATCTTCTTCATTGATCAAATAAAGAGAGCTATATTAAATCAAGGGTTCTTGCCATGGATGGGTAAACTTCTTAAAATATTTTGATAACTCCATTTCAAGATAATGGCCTTCCTTTGTAATAAGATGCAGTTTATTTAGGATGTTAGTTTATTTGTCAGGCTGTCCTGACCAGCCTGCCAAAGGCAATTTCCAGATGATCACATGGCCAGGTATGACATGCTTAATTAGGACCCAAAGTGGGTCTTCAGAATAGTAATCTAGTGCTCTTCCACTTGATCACCACAAGAAAACAGTAATCTTTAGACTCTTTCTCTTACTGAAGGATGGCAGTAATGGCAAGTTAGCCAACTAGTTACTCATGAAAAGGACTACTGTCAAGGGAGCATGAAGATTGCTTCTAGACTCTGTTGATTTCTGTGTTTTCATACTAGTTTTATGTTTATAGAAGGTCCTGATTGGTATCCAATCCAGCGATATAGATACTTCTCCCATGTGAGCTTACAAGAAGTTTACATTCTAGTCTTATGCTTCTTTGTACAAATGAGGAAACTCTAGATCAAATAAGTAATAGATAGCAGAGCTGGGATGAAAATACTGTTCTTCTGAGTGCATATCATTGAGGTGGGACAATAGATAGAGCTCTGGATCTGGAGTGAGGAAAAACTAAATTCATATTTTCCTAACTATGTGATCCTTGACAAGTCACCTAAACTCTGTTTCAGTTTCCTCAACTGTAAAATGAGGGATTATAATAGCACTTACCTCTCAGGGTGGTTGTGAAGATCAAAAGAGATAGTATTTGTAAAGGGACAGCTAATTGGTGCCAGAGTACACAAAGACTAGACTTAGAGTCAAGAAGCCTCATCTTCCTGAGTTCAAATCTGACCTCAGACAATTTTTAACTGTGTGTCCCTGGTCAAGTCACTTAATTTCTCTGAAGTTTAGTTTCTTCTTTTGTAAAATGAAGTGGGGAGTAGAGTTGGACTTCTAAGGCTTCTTCGAGTTTTAAAGCTGTGATTCGATTAATGTATGTGCATGTCTCCATGCATGTGAGTACAGAGCTGTGGAGAACCAAACAAAGAAAGCATTGGCAAAGGAGACATAGAAGAACAAAAGGAGACACAGAGACACTGAGAGAGCGGAAGGCACCATAAGAGACAAAGACTATGCATGGTTCCAGGGTTGGGAACTGAGAAAAAAGGCTCTTTCCTCATTGCATAGACTTTTCCCCTTGAATGGTTCAAGACTAGATGGTAACCCTGAAGTGGTGGTCACAACAATTCTTTTGTTTCTTCTTTTCCTTATTCCTCATTCCCTATCATCCATTCATTGCCACCTGTTGCCAAAGATGTTTGTTTATAGCCCACTCACAACCAGTGTAGTTCTCTACCTCTTGTGGGTGAGGCTACAGATCATCCAGATCACCAATGCTTTTACTAAAGCTCTCCTAATGTCTATAGATTTCCTAAACATTGCAGGTATATATGTTAGGAATACCTGTTGCTGCCTATATAATCTTTTCTAATAACAAGAAGAAACAGAAAACTGAAGTGGTATGATTCAGACAAGCCATGTTAACTGGAGCTGACCACAAGAAGCTTTCCAAATTCTGATGGATAACTATATGGGGAGCTGGAGCAGCATAAGCCACAAATGGCTCTTTATGCTCTACATTTACTGCATATCTAATCACTATTGGTGGTAGATGGAAAGAGGCCCCGCAGGTGCCTTCATTTTATGTCTGTTTCTCTTGGTAGCACTTCCAAATG
Source organism: Myrmecobius fasciatus (assembly GCA_023553655.1). Classification (NCBI taxonomy): domain Eukaryota; kingdom Metazoa; phylum Chordata; class Mammalia; order Dasyuromorphia; family Myrmecobiidae; genus Myrmecobius; species Myrmecobius fasciatus. The sequence continues at coordinate 157,542 of JAJPUD010004371.1, forward strand.
TATCTGTTTTGTCCAGGACTCCCAAGTGATGATGGACTCTTGCCTTAACACAAACACAAACATATATCATAAATACAGCCCTAGCTGTTTCTGAATAACATCAGCATAACAAAATTCACCTGGTCCAAAAATCTGACACCCTACCTTACAACTGGAATAGTACCAGTATAAAAAAGTTGAGAAAAGGAAACATAAGAGTCAGCACTTCTCCTGGACAGTTAGCACACAGTCTAAGAGATACAGAGATGCATCTGTGTCAAAGAAATTTCTTAGGAAACCCAGAATAGAAACCCAGAGACTTTCCTGGGACTAATCTTCTTCTCACAAACAACCAAATATGCCTAAAGATCCGAAAACCTAAAGATCCATTGGAAAAATGCTTAAATATTCTGTATAACATCAGTATACAGAGGTATCCTGCCCAACGGTGCAAATAGTGCCAATGTATTTCTCCCTCCCCTCCTTGGGGCTTCTCTAATGACAGCGTTAATAACATCTCCTCTTTTCAGACTCTTTCTTTCTCCTTCTGTTATTTGGGAGAGTGTTATGAGAAACGTGTCCTTCCTGCATGCATTAGGAGACTTTCCTTGTGTTCACTGGCTTGCTGCAAGGCTGCCACTGTCTTTGCAACTATCTACCATCAGTTGCTGTCCCTATCATATGCACAACAAACAATCTTCATTGCATTTCACTGCTCAAATTATGAGAGCTCTTTTTTTATACATCTTCCTTCTTCTCTGAAAAGTGACAATGGTGACAATGACCCCTCAATTTTCCCTCTGCTCTTCTTGGAGTTTCAGGATTCTGTCCACAGAAGTAGACTACCAGCTCCTGTGCTTCCTTTCTTGTGACTTTCCACTTGAGGCAACTTGATTTACTTCTTTGAGGGAATGGGAGATGTAAGGGAGGACTTTACCTGAACCTTGTAATTGAGATTGCTAAGTCTTTCATACTCTGAGTAAGAATATTAGCTCTTCTCCCTGAGCTGTCTTGCCTCAAGACTCTGGTCATTATAATAGTGTGTGAAGCTGAGTATGGCAACACAAACATGTTATCCCTATTGCTGAGAAGGCTAAATAAAGATGGTCAGTCTCTTGAACTCAGGAGTTCTGAGCTAGAACCAATCAGGTATCTGCATTAAATTCAGCACCAGTAAGCTGAACTCCCGGAAATAGAGAACTATTATCCTGACCACAAAAAAAAAAATGGACAGGTTAAAGATTTCTTGTCAATCAGTATTGGAATGAGATCCAAGAGTGTCAACCACACTTTTAACCTATAACTGAGATAGGGAGACCCAAACTCAAAAACAAACAAATAATAATGGAGTTTGGGGGAGTGGAGGCAGAGACCATGAGAAAATGTGCATCAACTCCACCATGCATCATTCAAGAGAGTAATTGTGCTACCCTTATTGGTGACAGCATCTTTACCTCCAGAAGTATTTCCCCAACTACTTTCACTCTCTTCCTCATCTCTTGGTTCTTGGACTCTTGGAAATGGGTATTTTTTTGTTTGTTTACATTCCTCTATTTCGGGTCTTCCTTTGACAGTCTGAGTTTTAGGACTGACTTTGCACTGAATTAAGGTAATCTATGCTTCTTTCTACTCTTGCTGCCCTGCCCTTCCTGTAGCTTAGAAGCAGGTTGAGCATCCTTACATAAAAGATCAAATCTTACTTTTCCAGTAGCTGTGCCATATGTCATAACCTCTGCGGTTAAGGCCAGGGGAACCAGGAGCACATTATGAAAATTAATCAAACAAACAAAAGATGCTCAAACCATAAATTGACTGTTTCTATTGCTTCATTTTTTTTTCTTTTTTGTTCCTCCCCTCTGAAGTTACTTCTTTTGCTCTATGCCCTGGATTCCTGCTTTTCTCTGGGGCCCTACTTACTCGCTTCTCTGTTCCCTGTTAGTATTTTTAACCTTCCTCCATTGGTGCATGACCTTCTCCCTTCAAATTTAATTAGGCAAATACATAAGAGTTAAAGCCACTTCCCAATAGAACTGCAAGCCAGCAACGATCATATAAAAATGTTCCACATCATTAATAATAAAAAATTAAAATTAAAATAATTCTGGGATTTTACCTCACACTCATCAAAATGACAAAGATGAGAAAAGTTGCAAATCATTGCTTTTGCTTAACTTTTTCTTTATTGCAAGAGAATGTTCAGTGTTTTGGGGAGAGGGGAATTGGGTATTGGGAAATAACGTACTCTAAAAACAAAAGGCATGAATAAATGTTTATCTTATTAGTCCTTTTTGTTTCTCTTCCTTTTTCACTCACACATCCTCTCCTTCTTCCAAACTTCTCTAATGAGAAATCAATAGTCACTGCCTTCATTTCTTCATTATCTACTATCTTCTTAAATCTTTATATAAGGACTTCTCTACTTTATTGAAACTGCATTGAGACCTAAAAATATTTCATTGTCTTCAACTCATTTACCTCTCCAACTCGATACTTTTAGCCATTCCTTGACTCCTTGAAATATTTATCTTATTTGTCTTCTCTAACACTATTTTGTTTGTGAACTTTATGGTTTCTTGTCCTGTTTTTACACTGTCAATTGATCCCAGCAGCAGGCGGTACCCATGACTATTTTCATAAAATTAGGTAGAGCTAAGAGGAATGCAAGCTTGGCTTTGGCTCCTCAGAAAGGCTTGACATCAAAGCACTTGCAAGTTATTTCTACTTTTACAAAACAGGCATTAATTTGTCCTCTGAACAGTCTCTATATCATAAGGTCTTAAAACCTTTTTTCTGACTTTGCCTTATTTAAGATTTTTAATTTTGTGTTAGTGGAGTTTTCTGGTTCCATGATACTCATTTCAACTCAGAGAAGAAAGATCATGTGACCTTATAGTCTTAATAGATCTACAGTTGATCATTCACTAATGAGTATAATTTTCCAATTTCCCTACCAAATTTACTTCTTTTGTCCAGTCTCCTGTACTTTGAAGTCTGAATTTGTGTGAAATCCTTGGATTTATACCCAGTTGTTAAAGATTTTTTGATAACTACCTAACAGAAGCTTACAGTAATTTTAAAATTTTGTTTCTAACAGAATTCTCTTTCTAAACAACAAAACATAGACAATACAACATACACTAGAATTTTGACTAAAAATTTAGAGTAGTGATTTCCTCATATTTTGGGTCCTGTAGGGTGTGTGTGTGTGTGTGTGTGTGTGTGTGTGTTACTGGGGCAATGCATAGTACTTAGGTTTTTATATCCTACATATACATGATCCTCCTTCCCAGTTATGTGGCCATTGCTTCTAGGAAGTCTCCTCTTAAGTAGGAGAGTGAGAGAAAGTTCTTGTTTATCCTCTTCCTCAAGCTCCCATCTCTAGTCTCCATACAAACTGAAAAGATTAAGAAGGCATGGGCAGGTTTTATGATGACCTGCTTCATTTTACCCAAGTCTCAGGTTCAATAATAGAAAGAACATGGGGGGTGGGGACAAGGAGGAAATATCTTCAGGCTATTACCAGGCAGTACTTTCAGAGCATTAATCTTCTTTGTGTTCTTTGAATGTGTTCTTTAATAGATGTAGAAAATGAGACAGAAAGTTAGATTGTTTGCCTCAGGTAGAACTGGGATTTAATATCATAGTTCTCTGATTTTAATAGACCATTACTTCATCTGCCCACCCCATGGGGTACAGTAACTCTTTGCTGCCTAATCATATAATGCTTGGATTATGGATGCGGTTGTTCTATCCTGATGCAGATGCCGTCTCCTATGTTGCTTAGAGTCCAGGATACTTTGGGTGAATAAATCACATTCCCTTTGGCTCGAGTCCCTTTTAGGGAAAGTAAGACCCACAGTCTAGCCCTTTCTATTTACAAACACATTGGTCACAGGGCATGGAAGATGGGAAAATACTTTTAATTAAAGATAGCTAGAAAACGTCTTCTACCATTTCCCAGTAGAATGCAGATTTCTTAAGGACAGAGATTATTTATTTTTTTGTCTCTTTGTTCTTTTTGAGTCATTGAATATTCTCTAGTGTCTGCAGTTACAGGAGTCCAAAGGCCATATTTTGTGATCTCTAAAGTTGCTTCCTGGCTGAGGGATCTTTTATCATTTTGTAGCACCCTAAGCCTCAGTTTCTCTACTTGTAACATTGTCATAATAACACTTGCACTAATCTAACACTTGGATCTAAAGTGTTGTGTTTTAAAGGCATCATGAAATAGTAGATAGAGCTTGCCTTTGAAATGGGAATATCTGGATTAAGATCCTGCCTTTGTTACCAGAACTGCCCTCTTGTGACAATGGATAAACCCCCTAGGCAGCTCTTAAAGACTTGCAGTTGTAGATGAGGCAGTGAGTTTTATCATTTAGGAACTCCTATACCTATGAAATCAGAGGTTGAATCCTAACTGTCTACTCAAAATTTTTGTGGAGGGGGAAACAAATAAACATCTATGTTAGAATGTTGTTGTTATTATTGTTATTAGAGGCAGATGAAGTTAAGTGACATGACTTGCCCAGCATCACAAGGCTAATAAGTGTCTGAAGCTGGACTTGAACTCAGGTGCTCTTGGCTCCAAGGCCAATGGTCTATCCATTGCATCATCTAGGTATCCTTGGATGTTATTATTTTTGACAGCTTTATTAATTTTTTGTTTTTTTAGTAATAATAAAGATAGCAACAATACTAGGAATAACTGCCTACTTTTCTGATTTTTTCCATTAATAGTAAAAAACTGTAGTTAACATGTAGTAGGAAAAAAAACTACATGACTTGTTTGCAGAGTATGAAGGCTCTGAGTTGAAATCCTAGCTATCATTTATTCTCTTTAAAATCTTGGACAATTTACTCAAATACCCCATTCCCCAGTTTTTTACTTGTAAGATTAGGGAGATATATTGGGTAACTGCTAAGATCCCCTCAGACTTTAAGACTGTGAGGCTATGAGCCTTGAATGCCATTCAAGATTTCCTGTGAAATCTGCTTCAAGACCCCCTGATACTAGGGAAGGAATACTGGACTGATAGCTAGGAGACTTAGATTGGAGACCTGTTTCGGTCACTCACCTTTATCATCTTGCTAAGTCTCAGTTTCCTCATCTGTGGATGGAGTCACTGATAACTTCCACGATCTATCCCTGTTAGGAAGAAAGCCTCTGTAAACTCTAAAGCTCTAGATCAGAGTGCTTCCATATTACTGGCTGATGGGACCTCATGTTTCCCCCCAGTATGTGTCCAAATTACCAAGCAGGAGTACAGGAATTTTTTCCTCCATCAGAATCCAAAGGTAAAACTCTATTTCAATAGAGAAGACTGAGCTTTTGTTCAGTCACCACCCACAGAGCCTTTGGGGCTAGTCATCCCACAGAGGTCTGGCTCCTTCCTTCATAGTTTGCTTGTTTCCTGGGGGGTTTGGGGAGCCCTTGTCAGAGTCACACTCAGGATAATTATGCCTCATTCCAACCTCTCTTTCCTTTCTGACACTTTCCCTTTTCCATCCACTCAGAAAAGGACAGGTCATCTTCTCCCAGGGGGCTACATCCAGTCACCCTGCCTATCCCCTTTATTCATTCAGTAGATACTGTGGGGTCTGGGGCAGGGGGACCTACACATAGAATGGATAACCCTGATTTCCATTTGTCTGTGCACACATGCGCTTCTGCATTCAGCATCGGTGATAGAATGGATCAGCTTGAGAGCAAAAGGAACAGACAGCTTAGAGAATGCTCCATGTGATATTGACTTTGCAGAACACATGTGCTTTCCCTCCAGTCCTGAAGCTCTCAGATTGTGGAGAGGAGTGAGAGGGAGTCAAGTGCCTGACAGTTCCAGAACATGGCTTTATTTTCCTCCCTTTCCTTGCTCAGGAAAAGAAGAGGAAAGGGAAGAAAGGATCGGAACTCTTTGGTTCTCTCTCACATGTATATTAGGCCAGTTACTGGCCTTTGGGCTTGGTGTATAAGTAGAAATTCCTGTTGACAATATGCTTCAAGTGAAAGTTGTTCATACTTTTATACATTCAGAGCTAGGAGAGATCTAGAGAGTCCAATCCTTTCACTTATAGATGGAAAAGAAGCCCAGATTGATTTAGGAACTTAGATCTCACAGTTCTGCTTGTTGACCTAAGTGGAATTTGAATCCAGGACTTCTGAATTTTTCCTGTGTTCTTTCCATTGTACCATTCTACCACCAAGGTCTACAATACTTCAGTTCATAGTTCATGAACCATAAAGAAGGACATGAAGGCATTTGGGGACAATAGACAAAGGATAAATAAGTCCAAGTGGGATGTGGTGGTTTATTTTCCCCCAGGCCCAGAACACAAGTTTTCTGCCTTAGAAAGAGGGGCCTGCCTGTACCCTGTGGTTAATGCTCAGCGCTCATCTGCCAGTACCTGTTACATGGAGGACCCTGACATTTTCCAGATATCTTTGTAGGGAAAGCAACACCTGATTTCAATTAAAACTGCAGCGTCTGCCCCGCAGCTTTTCCTATCCAGGGTCTACATCTCACCCACCAAGGCAGTGGTGCAGGGAGGGTATGATTATGAAGTGGAGGGGGGTGGAATGGGAGCAGGAACCTCCAGAGAGCATCCGTCAGCATTCTGAGATCGGATTTTGTGACAAAATCCCAATATTTCTCCCATATGCATAACATATACTGACAACGAAGAAAGGGGGAGAAATCATTAAAAATACAGGGTTTCCGAAGTGTGTGTGTGTGTGTGTGTGTGTGTGTGTGTGTGTGTGTGTGTGTGTGTGCTTATATGGAGAGAGACAGGGAGACAGAGAGAGAGACACACACAGAGACAGAGAGACAGAGAGACAGAGAAAGAGAGAGGGAGGGAGACAGAGACAGAGAGACAGAAATAGAGAAGCAGAGATGGAGAGACAGTGGGGGAGGGAAGGAGAGAGAGAGAGGCAAAAAGGGAGAGAAAAAGAGAGAGAAGGAGGGAGGGAGGAAGGGAGGATGTGAAGGAGAGAAAGAGAGAAAGTTTTAGGGTTTTTTTGACAGCTGTGACACTGGCTTTCTGAAATCACCAAGACATATCAAACAAGTTAAGATCTTTGAATTTTGCCCTTAGAAGTGTCAATTAACATTGCCAAAGGAGGATTGTAAGGTTCTTCTGGGAGGCTAGGAAACCTCTTGTTCTCCTGAAGAATAAGGACTTGCAAATGTAGTCTGATTACACCATAAACCTTGTTAGCTTATATACAACCTTCAATGCTTTTCTTTTTTTAGATGTCTGAAAGTTTATACAGAAGATAGTCCAAATTTCCAAACATTAAATTTAATCCATCTTCATGAAGGAGGGAATGAGAAGGATGGCCAAAGATTACAGCTAAAGAGATTTAAGTCACAGTCAGGCTGGTCCAACCTTACCTAAGGAGGGGTAGGGAATATGATAGACTCAAAAGAAAATTTTCCTTTTTGGAGATATTTTTAAAACCCCGTGAAGCTTGTTGGAAATTAAACTTCCTGAATAGTTTGGTGGTAAAATGTGGCAACTAAACCCTTCAAATTGGACAGGCCCAATACCCTGTGCTGTGCCTGTTATGAGATGGTAACTAGGCAGAAGGTTCTCCATCCTTCCAGTTCCTAATGGCAACAGAGAACTTGATCCAATATGAAATGTTCCATGTTTGCCATTAATTTCCTTCATTGAGAGGTACTTTTCACTCAACTATGTAAATAACCTAGTAAGATTTAAGAATCAGAATATAAATTAAAAGCCCACCCACAACACGACACACTCCATTTTTCAAGTGCTTTTGGGATCTCATTGGTGTTGTTATTAGCTCTAATCGGGGGACTTGGATAAATGTTTAACTGTGGGGCTCTCTGAAAAAAAAATGCATGCAGGATACACTTTGACACTTAATTTGTATTATTGATATTGTTTCCATCACTTCCCTTAGTTTGGACAATGAAGAAAACAAATCTATTCTCAACTGGTAGCATTTGCTGATTTCTGAGTCATAAATGTGACCAATGAAAATTTAATAATCTACTTTCAAAAGCCAATGTGAGCAGGCTGTGACCCATCCATTGGTGTCTATCCTTTGTGACTTACATTTATGTTCTCTTATAAAACAAATTCTACATTTAGAATCTATTCAATGTGCAGAGATCCATCCTCTGGTTGGCATTATTAATTTATTTAGGCTTTTTTTTTTTTTTTTTTTTGCTGAGGCAATTTGGGTTAAGTGACTTGCCAAGGTCACACAGCTAGGAAGTGCTAAGTGTCTGAGTCCGGATTTGAACTCAGATCCTTCTGACTTCAGGGCTGGAACAATATCCTCTGCTCCACCTAACTGCCCCAATATTATTTTTTAAACATTATAATTCTACATTGATCTTTGCAAAACTTTCTGTTCCAAATGTTTCCCTCCTTCCCCCACCCTCTCCCTTAGATGGCAGGTAGTCTAATACATGTTAAATATGTTAAAATATATGACAAATCCAATATATGTATACATATCTATACAGTTATCTTGCAGTACAAGAAAAGTCGGATCTAGAAAGAGAAAAACAAACAAAAAAACCTAAGAAGGAAAACAAAATGCAAGCAAACATCCACAGAAAGCATTAAAATGCTATGTTGTAGTACACACTCAGTTCCCACAGGTCTCTTTCTGGATGTATATGGCTTTCTTAATCGCTGAACAATCGGAATTGGTTTGAATCACCTCATTGTTGAAGAGAACCATGTCCATCTGTCAGAATTGATCATTGAATAGTATTGTTGATGTGTATAATGATCTCCTGGTTCTGCTCATTTCTTTTTTTTATTAAAGCTTTTTATTTGCAAAACATATGCATAGGTAATTTTTCAACATTGACCTTTGCAAAGTTTTCTGTTATAAATTTTCCCCCCTAGTCCCTCCCCCTCCCCTAGGTGGCAGGAAGTCTACTACATGTTAATTATGTTAAAATACTTGACAAATAAAATATGTGTATACATATTTTTACAGTTATCTTGCTGTACAAGAAAAATCAGATCGACAAGAAAAAAAAATCTGAGAAGGGAAACATAATGCAAGCAAACATCAGTAGAGAGCATGAAAATGTTATGTTGTGGTCCACATTCATATCCCTCTCTCTGGGTGTATATGGCTTTCTTCATAACTGAACAATTGGAGCTGATTTGAAACATTGCATTGTTAAAGAGAGCCATGTGCATCAGAATTAATCATCATATAGTCTTGTTGTTGCCGTGTATAATGATTTCCTGGTTCTGCTCATTTCACTCAGCATCAGTTCATGCAAATCTCTCCAGGCCTCTCTGAAATCATCCTGCTGGTCATTTCTTATGGAACAATAATAATCCATAACATTCACATACCATAATTTATTAAGCCATTCTCCAATTGATGAGCATCCATTCAGCTTCCAATTTTTAGCCACTACAAAAAGGGCTACAACAAACATTTTTGCACATGTGGGTCCCTTTCCTTCCTTTAAGATCTCTTTGGGATATAGGCCCAATAGAAACACTGCTGGGTCAAAGGGTATGCACAGTTTGGTAACATTTTGAGTATAGTTCCAAATTGCTCTCCAGAATGGTTGGAACCATTCACAGTTCCACCAACAAGGCATCTGTGTCCCAGTTTTCCCACATTCCCTCAAACATTTGTCATTATCTTTTCCTGTCATCTTAGCCAATCTGACAGGTGGTATCTTCGAGTTGTCTTAATTTGCATTTCTCTGATCAATAGTGATTTGGAGCACCTTTTCATGACTAGAAATAGTTTTAATTTCATCATCTGAAAACTGTCCACATTCTTTGACCATTTATCGATGGGAGAGTGGCTTAAATTCTTATAAATATGAGACAATTTTCTATATATTTTAGAAATGAGGTCTTTATCGGAACCCTTAAATGTAAAGATGATTTCCCAATTTGTTGCTTCCCTCCTAATCTTGTCTGCATTAGTTTTGTTTGCAAAAAACTTTTTAACTTAATATAGTCAAAATTATCTATCTGGTGTTCAATTAAGAGTTCCAGTTCTTCTTTGGACACAAATTCCTTCCTTCTCCACATGTCTGAGAGGTAAACTATCCTTTCTTCCTTTAATTTGCTTATAATATAATTCTTCATATCTAAATCATGAACCCATTTAGATCTTGGTATGTGGTGTTAGGTGTGGGTCAATCCCTAATTTCTTCCATACTAGTTTCCAATTTTCCCAGCAGTTTTTGTCAAATAGTGAGTTCTTATGCCAAAAGGATTCTGGGTTTATCAAACACTAGATTGCTATAGTTATTGCCTAGTTTGTCCTGTGATCCTTTCCTATTCCACTGATTGACTACTCTATTTCTTAGCCAGTACCAAATGGTTTTGATGACTGCTGCTTTATAATATAGGTTTAGAACTGGTACAGCAAGGCCACCTTCATCGGCCTTTTTTTTTTTTCATTAATTCCTTTGAAATTTTTGATCTTTCAATTCTGATGGACATGGCTCTCTTAAACAATGAAATGTTTCAAACCACCTCCAATTGTTCACTGAAGAAAGCCATATACACCCAGAGAGAGGGATG
>JAJPUD010004371.1:168471-200449 GCA_023553655.1 Myrmecobius fasciatus
AAACAAAATGCAAGCAAACATCCACAGAAAGCATTAAAATGCTATGTTGTAGTACACACTCAGTTCCCACAGGTCTCTTTCTGGATGTATATGGCTTTCTTAATCGCTGAACAATCGGAATTGGTTTGAATCACCTCATTGTTGAAGAGAACCATGTCCATCTGTCAGAATTGATCATTGAATAGTATTGTTGATGTGTATAATGATCTCCTGGTTCTGCTCATTTCTTTTTTTTATTAAAGCTTTTTATTTGCAAAACATATGCATAGGTAATTTTTCAACATTGACCTTTGCAAAGTTTTCTGTTATAAATTTTCCCCCCTAGTTCCTCCCCCTCCCCTAGGTGGCAGGAAGTCTACTACATGTTAATTATGTTAAAATACTTGACAAATAAAATATTTGTATACATATTTTTACAGTTATCTTGCTGTACAAGAAAAATCAGATCGACAAGAAAAAAAAATCTGAGAAGGGAAACATAATGCAAGCAAACATCAGTAGAGAGCATGAAAATGTTATGTTGTGGTCCACATTCATATCCCTCTCTCTGGGTGTATATGGCTTTCTTCATAACTGAACAATTGGAGCTGATTTGAAACATTGCATTGTTAAAGAGAGCCATGTGCATCAGAATTAATCATCATATAGTCTTGTTGTTGCCGTGTATAATGATTTCCTGGTTCTGCTCATTTCACTCAGCATCAGTTCATGCAAATCTCTCCAGGCCTCTCTGAAATCATCCTGCTGGTCATTTCTTATGGAACAATAATAATCCATAACATTCACATACCATAATTTATTAAGCCATTCTCCAATTGATGAGCATCCATTCAGCTTCCAATTTTTAGCCACTACAAAAAGGGCTACAACAAACATTTTTGCACATGTGGGTCCCTTTCCTTCCTTTAAGATCTCTTTGGGATATAGGCCCAATAGAAACACTGCTGGGTCAAAGGGTATGCACAGTTTGGTAACATTTTGAGTATAGTTCCAAATTGCTCTCCAGAATGGTTGGAACCATTCACAGTTCCACCAACAAGGCATCTGTGTCCCAGTTTTCCCACATTCCCTCAAACATTTGTCATTATCTTTTCCTGTCATCTTAGCCAATCTGACAGGTGGTATCTTCGAGTTGTCTTAATTTGCATTTCTCTGATCAATAGTGATTTGGAGCACCTTTTCATGACTAGAAATAGTTTTAATTTCATCATCTGAAAACTGTCCACATTCTTTGACCATTTATCGATGGGAGAGTGGCTTAAATTCTTATAAATATGAGACAATTTTCTATATATTTTAGAAATGAGGTCTTTATCGGAACCCTTAAATGTAAAGATGATTTCCCAATTTGTTGCTTCCCTCCTAATCTTGTCTGCATTAGTTTTGTTTGCAAAAAACTTTTTAACTTAATATAGTCAAAATTATCTATCTGGTGTTCAATTAAGAGTTCCAGTTCTTCTTTGGACACAAATTCCTTCCTTCTCCACATGTCTGAGAGGTAAACTATCCTTTGTTCCTTTAATTTGCTTATAATATAATTCTTCATATCTAAATCATGAACCCATTTAGATCTTGGTATGTGGTGTTAGGTGTGGGTCAATCCCTAATTTCTTCCATACTAGTTTCCAATTTTCCCAGCAGTTTTTGTCAAATCGTGAGTTCTTATGCCAAAAGGATTCTGGGTTTATCAAACACTAGATTGCTATAGTTATTGCCTAGTTTGTCCTGTGATCCTTTCCTATTCCACTGATTGACTACTCTATTTCTTAGCCAGTACCAAATGGTTTTGATGACTGCTGCTTTATAATATAGGTTTAGAACTGGTACAGCAAGGCCACCTTCATCGGCCTTTTTTTTTTTTCATTAATTCCTTTGAAATTTTTGATCTTTCAATTCTGATGGACATGGCTCTCTTAAACAATGAAATGTTTCAAACCACCTCCAATTGTTCACTGAAGAAAGCCATATACACCCAGAGAGAGGGATGTGAAATGTGGACCACAACATAACATTCTCATACTCCTTGATTGATGTTTGCTTACATTGTGTTTCCTTTATCTGATATATCGTTTGTGTAGATAAGATTTTTCTTGCAGAGCAATGATAAGTTTGGAAATATGTATACATATATTCGATTTGCCAATATTTTTAACATAATTAACATGTAGTGGATATCCTGCCATCTAGGGGAGGGGTGGGGAGTTGGGGGAAAATTTGTAACGGAAAGCTATGTGAGGGTTATTGTTGAAGAATTACCCACACATATGTTATGCAAATAAAATTTAAAAAAAAAGAAATTTTTGATCTTTTATTCTTCCAGATGAACTTTGCTACTATTTTTTCTAGATCTGTAAAATAATTTCTTGGGACTTTGGTATGGCACTAAATAAGTAAATTAGTTTGGGTAATATTGTCATTTTTATTATATTCAATCGACCTACCCATGAGCACTTGATGTTTTTCCAACTGATTAGCTCTGACTTTATTTGTGTGGAAAGTGTTTTATAGTTTAGTTGATATAGTTCCTGATTTTTCCTTGGCAGATAGATTCCCAAATATTTTATACTATCGACAGTTATTTTGAATCAAATTTCTTTTTGTATCTCTTGCTGCTTAACTTTGTTGGTAATATATAAAAATGCTAATGATTTATGTGGATTTATTTTGTATCCTGCAACTTTGTTAAAGTTGTGAATTGTTTCTAGCAGTTTTTTAGTTGAGTCTCAAGGGTTCTCTAAGTATAACATCATATCATCAGCAAAGAGTTATAATTTGGTTTCCTCATTACCTACTCTAATTCCTTTAATTATGAAATTAATTAATTAATTAATTTTGCCAAAACTAACATTTCTAATACAATATTAAATAGTAATGGTGACAGTGGGAAGCCTTGTTTCACTCCTGATCTTACTGGGCATGGGTCTAGTTTGTCCCCATTATATATGATGCTTGGTGATGATTTTAAATAGATGCTACTGATCATTTTAAGGAAAAGCCCATTTATTCCTATGCTCTCTAGTGTTTTTAATAGGAATGGGTGTTGGATTTTATCAACTGCTTTTTACTGCATCTATTGAGATAATCATGTGATTTTTGTTAGTTTGGTTATTAATATAATTGATTATGTTGATAATTTTCCTAATATTGAACCAGCCCTGCATTCCTGGTATAAATCCTACTTGGTCATAGTGTATTATCCTGGGGATGACTTTCTGTAATCTCATTGCTAAAATCTTTTTAAAATTTTTGCATCAATATTCATTAGGGAAATTGGTCTACAGTTTTCTTTCTCTGTTTTCACCCTATCTGAATTAGCTATCAGCACCATATCTGTATCATACAAGGAATTTGGTAGTACACCTTCTTTGCCTGTTTTTTCAAATAACTTATATAGTATTGGATTTAATTGTACTTTGAATGTTTGGTAGAATTCACATGTAAATCCATCTTGCCCTGGGACTCTTTAAATAATTTATTTCCTCTTCTATTAAGCTGGGCAATCTATATTTTTGTAGATATTCTTCTATTTCATTTAAATTATCAAATTCGTTGGCATAAAGTTGGGCAGAGTAACTCCTAATTTCTTCTCTAATTTCCTCTTTTTTGGAGGAAAGTTCTCCCTTATCATTTTTGAGACTAACAATTTGATTTTCCTCTTTCCCTTTTCTCATCAAATTAGTTAAAGGCTTACCTATTTTGTTGGTTTATTCATAAAACCAACTCAGTTTTATTTATTAATTCAATAGTTTTCTTATTTTAAATTTTATTAATCTCCCCTTTTATTTTCAGAATTTCCAATTTGGTATTAATTGAAGTTTTTTGATTTGTTCTTTTTCTAGTTTTTTAAATAGTAAGCCCAATTTGTTAATCTTCTCTTTCTCTATTTTATGCAAGTAACCATCTAGAAATATAAAATTACCCCCTTATAACTGCTTTGGCCGTATCCCACAAATTTTTTGTATGCTGTCTCATTATTGTCATTTTCCTGGATGAAATTATTGTGTCTATGATTTGCTCTTTCACCCATTCATTCTTCAGGATTAGATTATTTAATGTCCAATTAACTTTTGGTCTATTTTCTCCTGGCCTTATATTGCATGTGATTTTTATTGCATCATGATCTGAAAAAGATGCATTTACTATTTCTGCCTTTCTGCATTTGATTTTGAGGTTTTTATGCCCTAATACATGGTCAGTTTTTGTATAAGATCCATGAAGCGCAGAGAAAAAAGTAAACTCCCTACTGTCTTCATTCAACTTTCTCCATAGATCTATCATACCTAACTTTTCTAACATTTTGTTTACCTCCCTAACATCTTTCTTATTTATTTTGTGGTTTGATTTATCTAATTCTGAGAGAACAGGGTTGAGATCCCCCACTAGTATAGTTTTGCTTCTCTTGCATGTCTCTTAACTTCTCCTCTAGGAACTTGGATGCTATACCCCTTGTGCATCTATGTTTAGTATTGATATTGCTTCATTATCTATGGTACCTTTTAGCAAAATATACATTCCTTCCTTATTTCTTTTAATTAGATCTATCTTTGCTTTTACTTGATCTGAAATCAGGATTGCTACCCCTGCTTTTTGTTGTTGTTGTTCACTTGAAGCATAATAGATTCTGCTCCAGCCCTTTACCTTCACCCTGTATGTGTCTCTATGCTTTAGATGTGTTTCTTGTAAACAACATATTGTTGGATTCTGACTTCTAATCCAGTCTGTTATTCGCTTCCATTTAATAAGAGAGTTCATCCCATTCACATTCATAGTTAAAATAACTAATTCGGTATTTCCTGCCATCTTATTTATCCAAGTTATGTTTTTCTCTTTCCTTTCCCCTTTCTTCCTTTCCCCATCCCCAGTATTATGCTTTTGATGACCACTTCCCCCAAACAGTCAACCCCTTTAGAGTCCCTCCCCCCCTTTTTACACCTTTACCCTAGTTCTTCTATTTTTCCTTCTATTAGTTTATCCCTTTCTTTTCCTCCTTTCCCTCCCACTTCCTTATAAGGAGAGACAAGTTCCTCTGTGAAACCAAATGTGCCTGATATACTCTTTTAGAGCCCAATCTGATGAGAGTAAGATTTACACAATGGTCATCCCCCTACCTTCTTTCCCTCAATTATGTTAGATTTTCTTTGCCTCTTCATGAGATTTTCCTTATTTTTATCTCCTTTTTTAAATCTTCTTTTACTTACTTTCCCCTCTTTTTCCCAGTATGATAGCTCTTCCATCTCTAGTTTCTTTTTCATATTATCACAGTAAAATCACATTATACCCCCATTCTTTAAGTATACCCATAGTAGAAATATACTTCTCAAGAGTTGTTTCCTTTTTACCTTTTTATGCTTCTCCTGAGTTCTGTGTTTGGAGGTCAAATTTTTAATTTAAATCTGGTCTTTTTATTAGAAATAGGTAAAATCACCTATATCATTGAATATCCATCTTCTTCCCTGAAAGATAATGCTCATTCTAGCTGGATAGGTTATTCTTGGCTGTAATCCAAGTTCCTTTTCTTTTTGGAATATCTAATTCTAGACCCTTCAATCTTTTAATGTGGAGGCTGACAGATCTTGTGTGATTCTAATTAGAATTCCTCGGTATTTGAATTTTTTTCTTTCTAGCTGCTTTCAATATCTTTTCCTTGGTGTAATAGCCCTGAAATTTAGCCACGATATTCCTTAGGGATTTAATTTTGGGGTCCCTTTCAGGAGATGATTGGTGAATTCTTTTAATGGTGAATTTCTGATTATAAAACATCAAGGCTGTTTTCTTTCAAGATTTCCTGTAATATAGTGTCTAGATTCTTTTTTTTTTATCACGGCTTTCAGGGAAGTCCAATAATCCTTAGATTGTCTCTCCTAAATCTATTTTCTATGTCAGTTGTTTTTCCCATGGGATATTTCATATTTTCTTCTATTTTTTCTTTTTTTTTTGTTTTTGTTTGACTGATTCTTGAAGTCTTATTGAGTCATTCACTTCTATTTGTTAAATTCTAATTTTTAATGTATTATTTTCTTCAGTTACCCTTTTTAGCTCCTTTTGTAACTGGCCAATTGAATTTTTTTGTTCATTGCAGTCTTTTTCCATTTCACCAATTTTGTTTTTCAATGAATTTGTGTCTTTTTCATATTTCTTTTGTAGAGCATTACATGCTTTTTCCATTCCTTCTTGCAATGATCTCATTTCATTTCCCCATTTTTCATCTAACTCTCTTTTGAGATTCTTTATGCAATCTTCCAGGAAAGCCTTGTGAAATGGGGACCAGCTCATGTCTCCCTTTTTGGCTTCCTCTGGAGTTGCTTTACCTTTATGAATCTCAGGATCTCGGGTCTGTTCTTCTCACTCTCCATAAAAGCTGTCTATGGTGATAGTTCTTTTCTGTTTCTTACTCATTTTTTAATCTTGAGGTCTGTTTAAAGCAGAGAAGTAGCAGCTGCTTCAATTTGCCCTTGGGCAATTTGGCTGATTGACTTCTTGTGCTGGACCGTCTGGGCTAGGTCCTGCTTTTGCAGTGGGTTACAATCTGCCTTGTACTTGGAGGCGCTTTGACTCCAGAACCAGTTTAGAGGTTAATCTGCTGTTGGTTTGAGAGAAGATCAGAGGAGAACACAGAGAGCCATGTCTTCACTCAGCCATCTTGGCTCCACCTCCCAGTTTCCAGTTTCTTGCCACTACAAAAAGGGCTGCCACAAACATTTTTGCACATGTGCGTCCCTTTCCCTCATTTAAGATCTCTTTGGAATATAAGCCCAATAGAAATACTGTTTGGTCAAAGGGTATGCACAGTTTGATAATTTTTTGAGCATAGTTCAAATTTCTCTCCAGAATGGATGGATCTGTTCACAGTTCCATCAACAATGTATCAATGTCCCAGTTTTCCCACATCCCCTCCAACATTCGTCATTTTCTTTTTTCTGTCATCTTAGCCAATCTGACAGGTGTTTAGTGGTATCTTAGAGTTGTCTTAATTTGCATTTCTCTGATCTATAGTGATTTGGAGCACCTTTTCATATGACTAGAAATAGTTTCAATTTCTTCATCTGAAAATTGTCTGCTCACATTCTTTGACCATTTATCAATTGGAGAATGGCTTGAATTCTTATAAATTTGAGTTAATTCTCTATATATTTTAGAAATGAGGCCTTTATCAGAACCTTTGAATGTAAAGGTGTTTTCCCAGTTTATTGCTTCCCTTCTAATCTTTTCTGCATTTGTTTTGTTTGTATAAAAACTTTTTAACTTGATATAATCAAAATTATCTATTTTGTGATGAATACAAATTCCTTCCTCCTCCATAGATCTGTGAGGTAAACTATCCTACATTTTTCGGATTGGTTTATAATAGCATTCTTCATGTTTAGATCATGAATCCATTTCTATCTTATCTTGATATATGGTGTTAGGTTTTCAATGACTAATTTCTTCCATACTAGTTTCCAATTTTCCCAGCAGTTTTTGTCAAATTGTGCATTCTTATACCAATAACTGGGATCTCTGGATTTGTCAAAAACTAGATTACTTTAGTCATTGACTATTTTATCCTGTGAACATAATCTATTCCTCTCATCAACTACTCTGTTTTTTAGCCAGTACCAAGTGGTTTTGATGATTGTTGCATTAGCTAGGCCACCTTCACTTGCTTTTTTTTTCATTAATTCCCTTGAAATTCTTGACCTTTTGTTCTTCCACATGAATTTTGTGATTATTTTTTCTAGATCTGTAAAATAATTTCTTGGGAGTTTGATTGGTATAGCACTAAATAAATAGATTTTTTTAGGTAGTATTGTAATCTTTATTATATTCGCTCGACATATCCAAGAGCACTTGACATTTTTCCAATTGTTTAGATCTGGCTTTGTGTGGAGAGTGTTTTATAGTTTTGTTCATATAGTTCCTGATTTTCCCTTGGCAGATATATTTGCAAATATTTTATACTATTAACAGTTATTTTAAATGGAATTTCTCTTTGTATCTCTTGCTGTTGGATTTTGTTAGTGATGTATAAAAATGCTGATGATTTGTGTGAATTTATTTTGTATCCTGCAACTTTGCTAAAATTGTGAATTATTACTAATACTTTTTAGTTGATTCTCTAGGGCTTTCTAAGTATGCCATCATATCATCTGCAAAGAATGATAATTTGGTTTCCTCATGACGTACTCTAATTCCTTTAATCTCTTTTTTTTTCTCTTATTGCCAAAGCTAACATTTCTAATACAATATTGAATAGTAATGGTGCCAGTGGGCGGCCTTGTTTCACTCCTGATCTTATTGGGAATGGTTCCAGTTTACCACCATAACATATGATGCTAGTTGATGCCCTGAGCTGAATTTTTTACACCTTTGCTTTACCCTAGTCTCATTTTATGCCCTATCCATTTGTACTTATCATATTCCTCCCCACTGTCCTTACACAATCTTTGTTTTTAGCTATTTGGAGACTCTGACTAAAGTTGTGCCACAATCCCCAAAAGAAAATGGTGCTTGAAAAAATAGTCTTGTGATGTAGAGGACGAATCAAAATGAAAAAAAAAAAGACTTGAAGCAAGTGGGCCAATTTGTAAAGGCTAAATCAAAAATCTAGGTGAAAGGTGATGAGGGCCTGAACTAGGGCGCTCTGTGCGTAGAAAGATGGGGATATATGTGAGAAAAAGAGATGAGAAAATTACAAGATTTGAAAGATTGGATGTAGACAAGACAGAAAATAAGCCTTGCGTATTTGAATGACTGAAATAATGATGGTGCCCTCAAGAGCAATAGGGAAAATTGCAAAACAAGTTGGCTTTGGAATAAACACAGTGACTTCAGCTTTGTGTATATTGAGGTTGAGATGACTTCCATTTTGAAATATCAATAGAGAGTTGGTAATATAAGACTGAAATTTAGGGGAGAGATTCAAGTTGGAATAAACAGACCTGGAAAACATCATCAGAGAGTTAACAATTGAACCCATGAAAGCTAATAAGTTTACCAAGTGAGAAAAAGTATAGAAAAACATAGAAAGAAAAGAGAAGACTCAGGACTGAGTCTTAGGGAACACCCATGGTTAGTAGTAGGGAATTAATAAAGAAAGGCTAAGAAAGAATAGATGTAGATACAGAAAAGCAAAGTGCAGACCAGGTTTCATTCCATTCTTCTGGAAATGGAGAAATAAGATGGGAAGAAGATAAAAGAAGCATCTGAAATCATCAAAACTGAGAAAGCAGATGGAAAGAAACTTGAACTACTCGATCAATTAAAAATGACTGGGTTTAGAAAAGCAGGTCAAAGCAGGTCAATGACAGACTTGAGAAGCAGCAGAGTCAGGTGACACTTGTAGTGGTTCTTATAGCCACATTTTAAAGAATATAATCAGCTCTTTTGACTCATGCCTTCTGGTAGGTTTTAATATCACTATATAAGGCATGGTGATAGGCAACATTGTACTTAAGTATCATTAAAGACTGGAAAGATGTGAAAGGTCCAAGCTGTGAAAGGTTTTAAATGGTCAACCAAAATACTACTCTTTTATCCATTTTATTTGCATATCTGTACATATTATCAATCTGTACATTTGTGTTATTCATCAAGAAAGGACACCAGCTCTGAAATCAGGGATCCTAGGTTCAAATCCTATCTCTGACACTCACTATGTCTGTAATTTTGGTAAGTCATTAAAAGTTAATTTCCTCATGTGTCAATTTAAGGGGTTGAAGTTGATGATCAGCTTTAAATCTTTAATCCCAAGATCCTTCTCATTTTGAGTAATTATTGTCTATATACTTTTAAAATAAATGTACCACAGAGGACCTACTGAACATTCTGAAATTTTTGCCTTAGGTCTTTTAATAGTTCCAGTAGCATTTAGCCTCTCAAACATAAGAAAAGAAGATGGGAGGATTGATTAAAGATTTAGGACTAACAGGGAGTGACTAATTTAAGATAACCGGACAAGAGACTCAGGAGGAGAGAAACATACATAGTTGAAATTCAAACCTGGAAAGAGAAGGTTATGAGGTCAGAATAAGAATGATGACATGGGAAAACAGAGAATGAAAACCATGGTGATGATAAAAAAAATTAGGTTGAGTAGGAATGAGGCAAAGGGGAAGATAGAAGAACAGGAGATTTATGAAAAGTAGAGGAATTTCAAAGTTCAAGGTCATGGAAGGGCCAGAAAGAAGAGATTAGTTCTTATAGGCATGTGCAGGGTAGAAGAAGCCATGACAATTAGAACAAGAAAGTAATGTAGAGGAGGAGGGAAATCCCTAGAAAGATGAGGGAAAGAGAATTCCCAATTGGAACAAGTGTATAATGTTGAGTACAACTTTTTGAAGACAACTTGTTTCAAGTATTGTTTTTTATTGTTATTTGAAATTTTCTTTAAAGATCTTTAAAGAGAATGGTACACATTTTCTTGTAACTGTGTAATGCAAAGATTGTGAAAATGTGATGTAGTTAAACATCTACAAGCTACCACTGTTCTTACCTGTGGTGCAATGACTAATGGAAAGATTTCCTTCTACTTTGAAAAGAATGCCAGTCACAGAAGCAGAAAAGTTAGACTTGGAAGTGACTTTAAGCACTGTTTTGCATAATACTATCTCTTTTAATTATCTCATTTTACTAATAAGGAAACCCAGACCTGGAAAGGTAAAATTACATGCCCAAGGTCACACAGTGGTGGATCTAAGACTTGAATACAGATTTTCTGCTTCAGACTTATGTGCAAGATCATATTACTGATACTAATACTAATACATACTAATACCCACAATTAGCACATTTATTTTGCACAGAAAGATTTACCAAGAAGTTTCTAAGTTTTCTGCATTTTCATTTACTTATCATGGAATTCTTATTATGTGCCAAGTTACTGTGTTAGGGAAATAACAGAGGTAATATAAAGAAGAATCTGAATTCAAAATGATCTTAACAGATTAGAATAGACAGATATTAATGATATGAAAATTAATAGGGATAAATATAAAATTACATAGCTCAAATAGAGCTACCTCAAAGTAGAATGGGCAGCCTTAGGAGGCAGGGGATCCTCCTGATTAGAGGTCTTCAAGCAGAGGGTAGATTAATGGCCATTTGTTGAGTATATTAGAATGAGGATTCCTTTCACAGATATGGGTTGGTCTAAATGGTCACTGAGTTCCCTTCCAATTAAAATTCTATTATCCTGAGTTTGTGAGGCTGAAGAAATTCAACACTTGGTGACCAGGCTTCTGGTGATGAATCTTTCTGATTTTAATTAGGCTGATGCTCATATGACAGATATAAATAATGATATGAGCTTTAAATTTCAGAGAAACAGCATGACTGCCACAAAGCAGTGCATGCTTCATTGCTAAATGAATGGCACAAACACTCAGTAGTTCAGAGAAAGGAAATGTCATTTTAGCCTTGGGCATTTGTTGGAGATCATAGCCTTGCTCTATAATGGAAATCACAGCATCAGAACTGCTTTGTGAGATTTGCTAGAGATAGGCTTTGGGCTAATAGGATAGATTTCTTGAAGGAAGTACCTTTTGAGATGGGCTTTAGAAAACCAGCAAGAAGAGAGGGGAAGGAGGGATGTTTCAGGTAAATGATATACAGCAGAGCAAAAACAAGGAGGCAAGAAAGCACTTAGTTTTAATAATTGAATGCTTTCACATCTGCCTGGGCTAATGCATAGAGCCTGGGGAGTATTGAGTTGAAAAAGGTCAGTTAGTGAAAGGAACAACTCTTCAGAACCTTATGGCTAAGCTGACTTCCTCCTCAAATGGGACATGTTAGTTCCATTTAAACAGAAAGATAATTTTCTTGGTCCTGGTTGAGGGAGCTAGTTTGCAAATCCAATCCAATCCAACAAATATTCACCAAGTTTCTGTTTTATAAGAGACTTGTAGTAGGTGCTCCAGAAAAGCCAAAGTGAAAAACATCCCTTGACCGTATATTCTATCGTGACCTAGAGTATAGAAATTTTCTAGCATCTGGAATGTCTGTATACAGCATTTATTGAACTTCTACTTTGTACCAAGCACTTTGCTAGGCTCTATAGCTACAAATATGCTAATGAGACATTTCCTCCCTTCAAGGAGATTATAATCTACTGGGTTTATATTGCGTGTTCACAGATAAGTCATTACAATAATATACAATAAATGTACAATAAATGCACAGTGATTAGTACTGAAGTACTAAGAACTAGAAGAATCAAAAATAACCTTTCAAAGGAGCAATGCTTAAACTGAACCAAGGAAGCCAGTAATGAAAGGCAGGGGAAGGAAAGCATTCTAGGCACAGAACATAGCTTTGAAAAGGCCCAGAGGTAGAAAATAGAATGTCAGGTGGGAAGCATAGGGTACATGAGGGAAGTGGTAGGGGCTGACCTAACTGAGGCCAGTAATCTATTAGCTCATTTCCAATATTGGAATGAAATGAGGCACTCAACAGTTAACAGAAGGAGGCTTATATAACCATAGCATAGAAAGAAATATCCAGTAAGGCTACTCCAGCACCTACTTAGTTTGAGTAGACATGGCCCTCTCCTCTTTAGAAACACATCTGATCAGAAGACTCATACAGTCTTGGGATGAGTTTGGGGACAAGACTGAAGGGCCACAACTCCTGGTTGATGAGAAAGCCATGTCAGCAGGGGCCAGAGTCTACCAGGAAGTACATCAAGTTGCACCTTAAATCTCAGTCTTTTGATATAATCAAATATCCCCCCCCCAAGGGAAAAAAACCTAGTCTGATTCCTACCCAATAGGGACTAGGGACTAGGTAAAAGAAAATAAAGGGAGGAAGCAAGCATTTATCAAGCACTTCCTATGTGCCAGGCAGACCAAGCAGAGACCATTGTGAAGTGTCTTCAGATAGGATTAAACAAATTCTATCATTTTTTCCAGCTGAGAGAATTATTGGAATTGGAGTTATTCTCCAAATTTCTCAGTTTATGGGATGTGTCATCTCAATTTTCATTACTTTTTGGTCCCCAGCCCTTTTATCAACAGATTCTGAGAGAACGCCAGGCTTTTCATTCTCCTGATGATTTCTAATGGCATTTAAAATGGGCTCATCCTCTCAGAAAACCCATCCCCAAGTCAATGTGTTTGTTTGGTGAAGTGTTGTGAGCTTTAGTCCTAGAGGAAGCCCCCTCCCTGTCATAACTGGGATCTTGTCTTTGGAGTTTATACAATTTGGCATATCTAGCAATCTGCCTGGGCAACACTTTACTAATTATATGATACTGGCCTTATTGCCTTAATCTAGTGGAGAAGGAAATGACAAATCACTCTAGTATCTTTGCCAATAAAATCCCATGGACAGTAAATCCCATGGAGTCACAAAGAATGGGACATGTTTAAATGACTGAAGAGCAGTAGTAATCTACTAGCAGATTATAATACTTAACACACCCAATATAAGAGAATATAAATGCCTTTGTATGTGGCCATCATGTCTTGTTATATATGTTTCTCTCTTGTTCCTCCAACCCATGTTAATATTCCAGTCTGTGTCTAAGAAATTTATCTATCTTAAATATAAATTCTATGAGAGCAAAGACCATGTCTGTCTGATTGCACTCAGTACCCAAGTGACTAATATGGTGCCAGTAAGCGTGGAATGAGGATACCCTCCCTCTTCACCCACTGTCTCTACTTCTACTGTCCCAGCAGTTTTCAGGACCTTTCTCTAAATCAGATTCTTTGGAAAATGCTCCATCACTCTCCCCCTTCTTTTTGCTCCCTCTTTCCTACATCCCTCTAAACTCACTGGAGGGTTAGGGATGTCCCGCCAAAAGTGGTTCTAAGTCAGGAAGTGTGTTCCTTACTAGAGCACGTGAAGATTTATTTCTAGCAGAATGGGAACTGTGCCAAGTCACTGGTTAT
This sequence comes from Myrmecobius fasciatus, assembly GCA_023553655.1. Classification (NCBI taxonomy): domain Eukaryota; kingdom Metazoa; phylum Chordata; class Mammalia; order Dasyuromorphia; family Myrmecobiidae; genus Myrmecobius; species Myrmecobius fasciatus. Next base: position 182,340 of record JAJPUD010004371.1, read on the forward strand.
AGTATTTTCACAATATCACAAATGCTATCTTCTTTGGAAAACATCTTCAACCGAGACTGTACAAACTCATTTCCATGGCAGCCTTAATCCTAACTTTTTTTTTTTCTGGAACAAAGTTTTGTCTACGAGATAGAAATATACATATTGTCCTGTGGTGCTGAAAAGAGCCATGTGGTGGAACTGTACCCCAAGCTTCAGAGCCAGAAAGTTTTGGAGATGTTTTAAAGATGTTTTGAAGATGGTCCCACCCAATGCTAGGAGGCCAATCTTTCAAAGCTTTTCTCTAATTCCTTTATGATTCTTCACCTCTCTATAGGATACTCTGTGCTTTTTAGAACAGGGTTACACATAGTATTCACACAGATATTAAAGTAATTTTCCTAAAGCAGAAGTTAGACCAGGTCATCTATCACTTCTCAATATAGTCTTTAATGGCTCCCCATTGCTTCTAGATTAAAGGTGGACTGCTCAGTTTGACATTAAAAACCCTTCAAAAATTGTTCAGTCTGCCTGAACACATTGCACATTCTTCTCCTTCATATTCTTTATCTTCAGGTCAGACTTTCTTACTTGCTTCTTGCTTCCTGAACTCATTGTTCCATTTTCTATTCTTCTACACCTCTCTACACCTTTGCCCATGGCTGAAATGCACTTTTCCTTTACATCTGACTCTTGGAAAGGCCTAGGGAAAAAAAAGCCAAGATGAAATGGGAGAAATCTCCTCTTCACCCTTGTTTTGCCACTGAACACCATAGACACTAGAGGAGAGAGCAAGGTGACTTTGCACAGTCTGCTGTCCCTTAAATCCAATTCACAAGCAAATGAAGACATCATATTGCAGATTTCTTTGTTCTTCTTCAAGAATAAAAGATAACAATAACAGGAAATCCTTGCTTCCTTAAGTCTCAGATCATATTTTGCTTTTTACAGAAAGTGCTTCCTTATCCCCCTAATTATGAGTGTGTTCTGTGTATTTACATACTCATATCTATACTTATCATGCACATATTGTATTCCCTACTCCCTATCCCCAGTAGAATGTAAGCTTGTTAACAACAGAGACTTCTTGTTTTGTCTGATTGGTATTGTTTTTATATCCCTAGCATTTAGTACAGTGGTACCTAGTACATGGTAGTGTTTTGATGACTACTTGTTAAATTAGATTGTCTCATCTGGAAGACAGTTACAAGTACTATACTACTGCTGCTGCTGTTGCTGCTCCTACTACTACTACTTCTACCACCAATACTACTATCACTATGACTACTAATTTCCATGTATTTGATTAAAAAATTGAAGGACAAGATTATTTTCAAGTCCAACCATTGAGTTTAATGTCAAACAAAAGACTAAATAAATCTCAGGTTTCCTAATTTTAGTGTAGTTTTTTTTCCATTGTATCTGATTTGATAATTCTTTGAGTTCTTAGACCATTAAGTGACAATCAATAAATGAAAATTTATTGAGTACTTGCTTTTCTATTCCTGTTGAGAGGGCTGTTATGCTTTAAGTCATTCTGGTTTACTACTTTAGAAAGATTCTGAATCTTCTCTCTTCACCACCAGTTAGTTGTCAAACCTCATTATTTTTACTTCACCAAAATTTCTTAGTCTTTCCTTCCCTTTCTTTCAACTCACATGACCATTATCCCGAATATTTCACATTTACTTGATTTCAGTAGCCTCCCAATTTGGCCCTCAGCTTCCAATCTCTTCCCCTCTCTGCCCCATTTTTGCCTTGATTGCCAATACCATTTTCCTAAGAAAATCACTTGCTTGTGAATCTTTGGTGACTCTTCACTAATGATTTTCTTGCTTCTGCCAAATTGGGCCATCTTTCATCACTCTAGCTCTTAGTTTTTCAATAGATGTGACCTCAGACAAATTGAGACTTGTGAAAGACCTTAATTTATTGAGGCATTCTGGGACATTGACAGTCATCTTGACCTTTGACTCTATGGAGGAGTGAGGCTGAAGATTTTGCACACCTCTGCTACTTAAATCCAATCCATGTGGCAAATCAAGACATCACTCTCATGATATCATTGGTCTTCATCAAGAACAAAGGATGAACACCAACAACTGACCTTAGGATACATTGCAAACTCTTCAGTGTGGTGTTTTCAAGCTTTTCTTTGTCTGGCTCCAGCCTTCCTTTCTAGATCATTTAGTATTATCACCATTTGTGTAAGAAGCAGCATGGTCTAATGAAGTCCAAGACTTGGACTCAAGAAGGCTTAAGTTCCAATCACACCTCAGCCATTTAGTAGCTGTGGGATCTTGGTCAAGTCACCTAACCTTTGTAAACCTGCTTCCTCGTGTGTAAAGTGGAAATTATAGCATCACCTGTCTTAGAGAGTTATTTGAGTATCAAATGAAATAATGTACATAAAGCTAGTTATAAACTCTAAGTTGTTATATAAATGCTTTCTTACCAATATTAGTGTTATTTCAATTGCATTTTATTTTGCAGCTAAATGGGCTTACTTGTTCACCAAATTTGACTTTCCATTTAAAAGCATGGTACCTTTGTACTGTCTCAGGTGTCAATAATATATTTCTCTGTTACACTAGCTTCTCAAAATCTTTTGCTCTCTTTGATCAATCTGATTATTAATACTCTCTCCTTTCTCAAATTATTATTTATTTATTTGTCTGTATTTATTACTGTAAAGGTTATGTGTCCTCCTCCCACCCCTCCCTACAATAGAATATAAACTTTTTAAAGGTAAAGGTTACTTTTTGTTATTCTTTGTATCTTTAATATTTAGCACAGTGTCTTATAGTAAGTACTTAATAAATACTTCTTGAGTTGAGAATTCAGCCAATAGTTATGTGTAAAGCACTATGTTATATAAGAGAGAATGACTGAATAGTGATAGGGGGTGGAGCCAAGATGGCAGAGTGAAAAGGTGACTCTCTGCATCCTCCTCCGATCTTCTCTCAAATCAACAATAAAATACACCTCTGAACTGATTTTCAAGTCAACGAATCCAGAAATATTTGGACACTGCTTGCTGATATCTCTGAAGAACTTCACATCAGGTTTGTCTAACTCGGACAGAGGGATAAACAGAGGACTCTGGTGTCAGAGGACTCCGGTGTAGGCTGGAAGTGAGGGTGGGACTCAGCTCAGCTCATTGTGGCAGAAACTCCAAACTCCAAATTCTAAAAACCTGGAGTTTATCTGAGGCACTCAGGACACTCTGCCCTGATTGGGGGCAAGTTGCTCCAAATCACTATTGATCAGAGAAATGCAAATTAAGACAACTCTGAGGTACCACCACACACCTGTCAGATTGGCTAAAATGACAGGAAAAGATAATGACAAATGTTGGAGGGGATGTGGGAAAACTGGGACACTAATACATTGTTGGTGGAAATGTGAACGGATCCAACCATTCTGGAGAGCAATTTGGAGCTATGCTCAAAAATTTATCAAAGTGTCCATACCATTTGACCCAGCAGTGTTTCTATTGGGCCTATATCCCAAAGAGATCTTAGAGGAGGGAAAGGGACCCACATGTGAAAGAATGTTTGTGGCAGCCCTTTTTGTGGTGGCTAGAAACTGGAAACTGAAAGGATGCCCATCAATTGGAGAGTGGCTGAATAAATTATGGTATATGAATGTTATGGAATATTATTGCTCTGTAAGAAATGACCAACAGGAGGATTTCAGAGAGGCCTGGAGAGACTTGCAAGAACTGATGCTGAGTGAAATGAGCAGAACCAGGAGATCATCATACACAGCAACAACAATATTACATGATGATCAATTCTGATGGACATGGCTCTCTGCAACAAAGAATTGTCTCAAACCAGTTCCAATTGTTCACTGAAGAAAACCATATACACCCAGAGAGAGGGATATGAAATGTGGACCACAAGATAACATTTTCATGATCTCTATTGATATTTGCTTGCAATGTGTTGCCTTTCTCTGATTTTCTTTTTTTTTCTTGTAGATAGGATTTTTCTTGCATAACTTGTCAAGTATTTTAACATTATTAACATGTAGTGGACTTCCTGCCATCGAGGGGAGGGGAGGGGAGGGGACTGGGGGTAAAATTTGTAATGGAAAGCTTTGTAAAGATCAATGCTGGGGAGCTACCCATACATATGTTATACAAATAAAAAGCTTTAATAAAAAAAAAACAATAGTGATAAAAGTCAAAAAAAGAGAGAGAGAATGACTACCTTCAAGTAGCTTACAGTGCAATTGGGTAAGAGTGGGGAGCCAAGCCAAAAAATTCAAATGTGTGCGTATGTGTATGTATAATATTTTTATGTATATACATATATAGATATATTATACACACACACATATATATATACATTATACACATATATACATATACAGAAATATGTATATATGAACATATATATCTATATCTATATCTATATATATATATACATTTGTATATATACACACATATATGTGTGTATATATATATATATAACTCATTAGACAGTAGAAAAATATCACAAGTTAATAAATAAGTACCATATCCATAAAGTCTTCAAAGCCAGTAAAACTCAAAATCACATTAAATCTGTATTTGGATTTCTCTAAGTAGAATTTTATTTTAGACTCTTTTTTAAAAAAAGTTTTAAAAATCCTATTCCTGTCATCCAGTGTCATTCAGACTCCCCATCACTTTCCAGGTCATCTTCTTGCCAGACTTCAAATAGCATTCAGAGGGTCAGTTGTGCTTCCTGCCAATTCTGTGTTCTCATCGGCCTACTTAAGAAATAGAGAAGTTTGCTAAAAGGAAAGATGTCAAGTTCTATTGTGGTCCTGATTAAGATAGCTCTGCTCATTCTGTTTGAAATGTCCAGTAGCTGTTACAGAACCAAAGCTCAGGAGAGAGGCTGGAACTGGATATTTGGATCTGTGAGTTTTCCACATATAGGTGATAATTAACTCCTTAGGAGCTAATGAGGTAACCAAGGTAAGAGTGCAGAAAAAGAAAAGGCTCAAGACAGACTTTGAGAAGCATCCAGAGTTAGGGAGCACAAGCCAGCAAAGGAGACTGAGGAGGAGTGGTCAGACAGACAGGATGAGGAGGATCAGGAGAGAGGAGTATCATAAAATCTTGAATAGTATACAGGATAAGGCAGTTGGGAGACTGAAGAGTTTGAGGGGGTATCATCATGATTGTCAAAGTCTTCTTGTGTGAGAAGAAGAGAAAAACAGTGAGTCAGGTGATATACTGCTATGGAAAGAAGGGAAAATAAAACATTAGCCACTAGGATTTAAATAAGTTTAGACATTTTTGATACCATGAACCTCAAATGAGGAGAGGTTGTTTAGACATTGTAGCAGAGAGAGTACAAAAATGATAGGATTGTGTTCTTTTCTCCTCCAGGACCAGTACATCAGAGAGTGAAGAAAACTGTAGCCAGTGGCTCAGAGGATGGACAAGGTGGCCAGGGATACAGAGGGGTTGGCAGGGAGAAGAGAGGGCTATACCTGATCACAAATTCCGATTCTCACAACTCTCCTCCATTTACTCTAAGTCACCATTAGTCTACTTCTCAAATCCATTGGTCTTTTCTTAGTCCAAGATTTCTTAAGTTCTCTGTAGTACTTGTCACTGTTGACCTTCACTTTTATTGTTTTCCTGCCCTTTGTGACCACTAACTCATCCACAATGACTATTTTCTGTCTCTCTTCTGGGCTGGGAATGACTCGGGCTAGTTTCCAGGTACTTTATGGTTGATATTAGAACAAAATGAAACACTCATCGGCCATTCATCAGTGAAAAAAAGCAGATTTACTTAGCCATAGCAGAAGAATATCCAACATTGAGGTCACCTTGAGTCAATACAACTGAGTTGCTAGAATTGCATTTGTTCTCTTAGCAGCCAAGCATCAAAGAGGGACTGGAGCTACTTCATGCCTGTTTTATTCAAAGGTCAATAGTCTGAGTACAGTCCTTGAAGTCAATAAAATCTCAGGGATGATTTTAATACTTTTTAGGGGAAAAAATTATCCTAACTTGCATGGGGTCAGGAATTAGGACATTGTCCTTTCTGCCAACAACTATAACAAATCCACAGAGTTCTTGGCAGGCTAGAGCAAAAGTCCAATTCTAGTATGTAATTAAGAGAGGATAAATGTAAAATTTTATACTTGGATTCAAAAAAATCAATCTCTTACAAGTTCAAGAAAGAGAAATGGGTAGATCAAGGTTCATATAACAAAGTAGGGTGACTGTGGTGGTGGTTGTTCTTTGTCTTTGTTTTCTGGGAATTGTAAACTTAATTGGAGTCCACAGTATTGTGTGGAAGACCTAAAATCTACTTTGATCTGAGGCTGCATTAAGGGTAGCTTAATTTCCAGAATGAAAGAGGTAGTAAATCTATAATTCTCTGCTTTGGGCAAAGCATATCAAGGATAGAGTGTTCATCTGTAGACCCAACATTTCGGAAAACATCGATCTGAAGACAATTGTCAGAATAGAAAAAGCCTTGAGTCCATGCCATAGATAGAAGAGTTGAAAGATTCATGAGAACTGTGTTCAAATATTTAAAGAGCTATAATGTAGAATGATGATTAGATGTGTTTTTCTTGGCATCAGAACTAGTATCAATGAGAAATTTGAGAGACAGATTTAGGCTAGATATAATGACAATGACAACAAAATCATCCTAACAAGAGTTTTCCCAAAAGTTTAATTAGCTGCCTCGGGAGACTGTGGTTTTCTAGCAAAGACTAGATGATCATTTGGAAATGATTTTCAGTCTGAAACTGGTTGAAATAAAGAACCTATGTGATTTTTTCATGCCTTAGATGCTGGGAATAGTGAATCCCCTGTAAGATCCAGTCCTAAACCCTCTACTCTTGGTTTGCTATACTGTCTCATTTATAAATCTCATCCATTCCAATTTATTCTCTGTTTTTAAAACAGACTATCAAACTATCAAACTTATAGCTACCACATTGTGTCCTTCTCCCTCCGAAATTTGGTCCTTCATGAATTCCATTTATCTACATTTTTCACTTGGAAACACATAAAACACCACTACTTAATTTGGAAGAAGTCACAGTTATTGGTACCCACTGGTGGGATGAGTAGAAAGTCTGGTACCACATACCTGCCTATTTATGGGGGAAGTTTTAGCCAAATGAGGGCATCAAAATTACTTTCTTGCCTAGTCCCAACTATACTTTCATGGAGAAGAATAGGGGAGGGGAAGATCAAAGCTACACTCCCTGGGGAAAACTTTAAGGAATGATTCTCTCTTTGTCTTGTATACACTTTTGGGTTATTTCCTTAGAAAATCCTTCTACTTGTGCTTTCCCACCATCTTACAGAGCCAGTAGAAAAAGAAATACTTTGGAAATAGAGACCTTAGCCCAACTTTCTTAGTAACGAATTTTGTGATTTTGCACAAATTACTTTAAACCTTACACCCTAGACCTCAGTTTGCTAATATGTAAAAGAAGGTTGTTAGATTAGTTTATCTCTTGAAAATTATAGGCTGGCTGGGCATAGTGGCACATTTATAATCCCTGATGCTGGAAAGGGTGAATTTTAAAGATCACTTGAGTGTGCAAGTTCTGAGCTTCAGTAGGGCTAAAGCTGATTGGGAGTCCACACTAAATCTGGCACCAATATGAGAGGGCTACTAGACTACTTAAGGAAAGATAAATCATATTAGATCAGAAAAATGGGACAGATTAAATCTTCTGTGTCAATAATATTGGGATCAAGCCTGTGGGGGCCACAGATTCTTCTAATCTGAGTTAAAGAGAGCTAGTCTAAGAAGGAAGGAAGGAAGGAAGGAAGGGAGGGAGGGAGGAAGAAGAGAAGGAGGAAAGGAGGGAGAGAAGAAAGGAAGGAGGGAAGAATAAAAAGAAATAAAGAGAAAGCAAGGGCATTTTGTAATTGTATTCCCATTACCTTGCTCATAATTATTTAATAAATGATCCATGAATGAATGAATTAAAAAAATGTTTGTGTGTACATGTCTGTGTGTGTTTGTGTGCATGTGTGTGAGACTTATAAGTATAGTCCCTTCTCCTGAGAAGTTATTATCAGAATGAATTTGAATCTAGTGAATAAAACGTATATACCTCTTAAACTTAATAAATTCTTTGCAATCAAGATATAGTAGACTATTTCACTGTTTGCCTTGAATTGAGATCATTTTCCTCATGGGCATTTGCATGCCAGTAAGACAGCTAGGTGTCTCCTATGGGGTTGTCATTAATTGTTATCAGAAATGCTCTCTTTGGATCACTTATTGACTGGGGGAGGTAGGGAAAAGGAAGGAAAAAAAATTAGAACACAGGGTTTTGTAGGGGTGAATGTAAAAATGATTCATACATATATTTTAAAAATAAAAACCTATAATAAAAAAAAGAAATGACAGCTCTCATTTATAAAAACTTTAAGGATTACTTGCCACAACATAACTTTTATACAGATGTTTCACATTACATATTCCTTCTCAATGGAGGTCAGGGATGGGGAGGGAGGAAGGGAGAAAATCTGGAACTCAAAGTTTTAAAAACAAATGTAAAAAATAGTTCTACATGTAACTGGGAAAAATAGAATATTAAATTAAAAAATAAAAACAAAAACATTCAATGAAAATAAAAAGGATTAATTGCTTTACAATAGCCTTATGAGATAGGGCAAATATTATTATGCCATTTTTATAGATGGAAAAACTGTGGCTCTGAGAGGGAAGGTGATCCCCCTACTTTCTCAAAGTTTGTAAGTGTCATAGCTAAGAACAATTTCCTGTCTTCTGATTTAGTCCAGTACTATCTTTATGCTACCAGCCTAGGAGAACAGCATATGGCTTTATCTTGAGGAGTAAAATGGGAGAAGGCAAAATAGTTTTTATAGGGACTTTCCCCTTCTAACAGAGCACCCTTGAATATGTTCTCTGAAGCTGGTATTTTTCATCTTCCCTTCTGATGTTATGGTTATAGGACTATCTTTCCTTTAAAAATCATACTATGCATTTCTCATTCATTATTTCCTCCATTTATGCAACATGCTTACTGAACCTGTGAGAGCTAAAGTTTTTTTTTCCTTCAACAGCAGCTATTCTTAGACAGTTATTCTTAGACAGTTCTATATAGTAAATGTCATAGCCCATTCTAGGCAGGTATTGCTGGGGATTAGATAAATACTGAACTTGAGGAAGGGCATTTTCCACAAGGGGAAAGATGGAGTGGGATGTGACATGAATAAACTATGTTAAACAGATGTAAATCAAGAATCCAGGCATAGTTTGTACAAGGAAGCCTTCAAAATAATGAAATTCATGCAATAAGATGAGTTAGTTAAGATTCAGAAATAAAGATTCAGACTAAAGCAATGAATAGCATATGAGAATAGCATTGAACTGTACAGAATAGTGCAGATTGGGGGCACAGTGAAGAAAGTATTAGGCCTGGAAGCAGGAAGGCTCATTTTCCTGAGTTCAAATCTGCTCTTAGACATATACTACTTGTGTGACCCTGAGCAAATAATTTTGCCCAGTTTACCTCAGTTTCCTCATCTATAAAATGAGCTGGAGAAAGAAAAGGCAAACCTCTTGAGTATTTGCCAAGAAAACTCTAGGTGAGGTCTTGATGAGTTGGGAATGACTGAAAAATGACTGAACAACAAAAATACATAGAATACCAGGACTCAAACTGTTTCTCTGGCACAGTCTGTCTTACCAAAGCTTAAAGCTTTTAACAAAGGCAACTCACATTCCTCATCCCTTCATTCCCACTTATCATCATCAGCAGCAGCAGCAGCAGCAACAACATCAACAGTTATAACAAGAACTTATTAAGTACCTATTATATGTCAGATCCTGCACTAAATATTAAAATATGAGAAAGGCAAACAAATCCCTTGCTATCAAGGACCTCAGAGTATTATCAGGAGACATCATATAAACAGCTGTGTACAAACAAGAGCTCTACAAGGTACATAAGGAAAATGGGAGTGAGCTGAGAGGGAAGGCACTAATGGAGGCGGGAGGAGGAAAAGCTTGAAAAAGGGTTTGTATAGAAGGTATTTAAGCTGAATCTTGCTGGAAACTGAGAAAGCTTGAAGATGAAGATGAAGGAGGGAGAGCATTCCAGGCATGGGTGACAGATAGTAAAAAGATTTACTCATATAGCTGCGCCTGTTGGTCTGTGAGCTGCTACACTGGAGTCTTCAACATGACTTCAGGAAAAGGTTGGTCCATCCAATATATATTATAATTCATTCATTCATTCATTCACAGACTCATAGCATCTCAGACACGAAAGGAATTTCACAGTCATTTCCTCCAATCCACACCTGAACTGGACTGCCTGTTAATTCACCATCTGTCTGAAAACTTCTGATGATTAAAAAGTAATTTCCTCCCAATGCTACCCATTACACTTTTGGAAGTCTCTCATTTCCAGGAAGTGTTTTTATATCAAACAAAAATCTGTCTCACTGCAACTTTCCCATATTGCTTTTAGTTCTGCCCTCTCAGACCAAGTAAAACAAATCTAATCCTCTTCTAAATACTATAAATACTTGAAGATAGCTCTTGTCCCCTTTTCCCTTCCCCCAAACCCTCAGTCTTCTTTACTTTAGGCAAATATCCTCTGTTCTGTCAGGACACCCTTATATGGCATGGTTGTGCATCCCTCTGCGGTTCTAGTCATCCTCCTTTGAAATATGCTCCAGCTTCTCTGTGTCTCCCCAGACCCAAGTACAATGCCCCATATGTGGTCTGAGTCAAGAAGAACTGACACTTTTCCATACTAGTAATTTAGCCTAAGATTTATTTTAGTTGCTTTGATTGTCATTGTTGACCTCTCTTGAGTTTGTGTCCAGTAAGACCCTTAGTTGTTTTCTGTGTATGGGACAAACTGTTATCAAACCACAGCTACCCCATTCTGCACTTATGGAGTTGATTTGGGGGGTTGAGCAATTGAGGTTAAGTGACTTTCTAGTGTCTGAAGCCAAATTTGAACTTAGGTCCTCCTGATTCTAGGGCCAATATTCTATCTACTGTACCTCCTAGTATCCCCTGTGAGTTGATTTTTTGAACCTAAGTGTAGGACTTCATATCTATTTCTGTTAAATTTAACTTATTAGATTTAGCCTAGCATTCCCAATTATTAAGAATTCAATGGTCATCTAACGCAAGGATCAGCAAACTCCAGCCTGCTGCTTGTTTTTATACAAGATGAGAATGATTTTTTACATTTGAAAATATAATAAAATCTTATTTCCAAATATGAAAACCATTTTAGCTCTCTGTTCCATACAAACACATTCACTGGAAAAATCTAGCTTGCAGGTAGGTTGCCAGGTTGCCATTTGTGATCTAATATATTCACTGTGCTTGCCAGCTTTTTGTCATCCATAAATTCATTAAGCATCAGTCTGTTGCTTAAATATACATCTTTGATTTTTATGCTTAAAAAAACTTAAGGAAAGGTCACTGGAGCATTATACTAGAGACCTCCTCCATTTGACAATTATCCATTAATCACCACCCACTGGTTATTTCAACTCATATGGCCTCTATGTAATAATACTATTGTCTCATTCACATCTCTCTGTCTTGTTGCCAAGGATAGCATGAGAGACTTTGTAAAATGCTTGGCTGAAATTCAAAAATACAGTGTCTATGGCATTACCCTGTTCTATCAATAGATAGGCCTGTCAGAAAAGGAAATGGAAGATAGTCTAGCGTAGCCCATTCTTGATGAGTTCCTGCTGGCTCATAGTGATCACCATTTCCCTTTCTAAATATTCCTACATCATCATATTAATAATATGTTCTTCACTATCTATAAGCATTTGAAAAAAATGTTCTGATTCACTATTGATTAGAGAAATGCAAATTAAAACATTCCTTATATCCATTAGATTTGCTAATAGGACAGAAAAGGAAAATGGCAAATGTTAAAAAAGGAATGTGAGAAAAATGAGACATTGGTGCACTGTTGGTGGAGTTATAAACTGATCCAACAATTCTGGAAAGCAATTTGGAACTATGCCCAAAGGGCTATAAAAGCAAATGACCCAGCAATACCACTACTAGGTCTGCATCCCAAAAGAGTGAAAAAACAAAAAAGAAAATGACTATTTATACAAAATATTTATAGCAGCTCTTTTCTGGGGGCATAGATTTGGAAATGAGGGAATGACTATCAATTGGAAGTACTTGAATAAATTATGGTATATGATTATGATGGAATAATATTGTGCTTTAAGAAAGATCAGCAGAAAGGCTTCAGAAAAACTTGGAAAGAATTGCATGAGCTGATGCAAAGTGAAATATACTGTGTACAAAGTAACAGCAATACAAGCTGATCAGTGTGAATGACATAACTATTTTTTAGCAACACAATGATCCAAGTTAACTCTAAAAGAGTTATGATGAAAAATTCTATCCATCCCCAGAGAAATGGTGTCTGAATGCAGATTGAAGTACACTTTTTTACTTTATTTTTCCTGAGGGTTTTTTGGGGAGATCTAATGTTTTCTTTCACAACATGACTATTATGGAAATGTTTTTCATTATTTCACATATATAACTAATAGAATTCCTTGCATTCTCAATAGGGGAGTATAGGGAGGGGGAAATGAAGAGAATCAGGAACTCAAAGTTTTAAAAACAAATGTTAAAAATTGTTTTTACATGTAACTGGAGAAAAATAAAATACTAAAAAAATCCAAGAAAAAGCCTTCTAAAAGTTAAAAAAAAATGTTCTAAAAATTTGTCAATGGTTGAAACCAGTGCCACCAGGATATAGATAAAGAAAATGACCTCCTTTCTTTCCAATTCAAGGATACCTCCTCTAGTTCATCAGAGAATTTCAAAGATCACTAACAGGTGCTGAATAACGGCAGCAATAAATTCTTATTCTTGCTCTGCTCAGGAATAGAATTTGCTTGGGTCAAATGACTTGAACTTCATCACTCAACTGATCAGTAAAGTTACCAGTGTTCTAAAATTCAAGGATTCCTTCTTCAGTCTCCATCCTTCTTGACCTCCCTGCATCTTTTGACATAGGGTCTATCTGTCCTCTTGGATATTCTCTCTGGGAGAACTGCTTTCTCTTGTCTGCCTGTTCTTCATCAGTCTTTGTTTTTTAGATTGTAACACATGTTCTGCTTACCAAGACTCTTTTACTCTCTACCTTAAAGGGCTGTTGTAAAAAAATTTTAAAGTTCCCCACAAATGTAAACTAGTATTTCTCACATTTATTAGCATTTTTTTTTAAAATTTAGGATTCAATTGTATTTGAGTCAAAGCAACAAAGATTTATTAAGAACCTGCTGTGTGCAAGCTACTATTCTGGGTTCTGAGGATCCAAAGAAAAAAATGAAATAGCCTCTATCCTCAAGCAGCTTTCATTCTCTTATTCTCTTTTTAAATTAAGACTTCCCAACTCCAGTTGTGGGCCTTTTTTTTAAGAGGAAAAATAATTATTACACTTCCTATCTCAGTGAAAAAAGAACTCTGCATTTGAAGATTAAGTTCAAATCCTGCCCCTGTCACTTGCTACTTTATTTTTTCTTTAAACAAGTCATTTAAACAGTCTATGCCTTGATTTCCCTTTGCTTACCACATTAGGGAGGTGGGAGAGAAGGATGGAAGGGAGCAATTTTGAAACTCAAAATTGTATAAAAAAGAAATGTTAAAATTGTCTTTATATGTAATTGGAAAAAATAAAATATTATTAAAAATAGATAGTCACATGTGCTTTAAAAAGTTTTGTGAACCATAATAAGCCACTGTACATACAGCACTTTGCTAGGGGCTCTTATCTACTTGTGAAATATTGTTCTTCCTCTGATTTTCCAAAGTACCTTCTTGTTCCTCTTTCATATCCTTCTCATGTGTTAATATTCCATTATATATATGCATGTATTCCATTGTACATATTTATATTACAATATTGGCATGGGGGTGGGTATCACAAAACTGGAACATCCTCCAACCCATGACTACCAAACTCCAACTTGTTCCACTCCTTCCAGCCATGACTCAGAGTAGATGAGTTTCAAGAAGACAGAAATTTATATTATGATAAGGATAGGGGATTAGATTATATGTGATTCAAATATAGAGAATTCCCAGAGGAATATGAGCCTCCACTAATGTAGAATAGCAATTTCTTTGCAACTCATATTCTCAGAGAGATTAAGACTTTCCCCAAGATGCACAAAACTTTCCCAATTTCTTCTAATTATAATTTCCCTCTGTTTATTATTTCCAGTTTATTTTATATAAAGCTGTTTATACATAATTTTTTTGCACTCCAAATTTTTTAAAGCTTTTTATTTTCAAAATATATACATAGGTAACTTTCAACACTCACTCACCCTTATAAAATCTATACATAATTATTTTTATGTTGTCTTCCTTTGCTGAATTTTGAGTTCCTTGAAAATAGAGAATGTCTTTAGGTTTTCTTTGTATGCCTAGAATTTCACCAGTAGCTTGACATATAACAGGTGCTTAATAAATATTCAATGCCTGACTATCACAGGCATGGCTTGAATCCAGGCCTTCTTGGTTCTGAAGCCAGTTCTCTATCACTATGCTACATTGTTCCTCTGTATTTTGGTAGTCTTAACAAGGAAGAGAGAAAGAAGGAAGGAAGGAAGGAAGGAAGGAAGGAAGGAAGGAAGGAAGGAAGGAAGGAAGGAAGGAAGGAAGGAAGGAGAGAAAAGAAAAGAAGGAGAGGAAGAAGGAAGGAAGGGGAAGGGGAAAGGAAAGAAGTTAAACATAAGGAATATCCGGGACACTGTGCGAAGCATTGGAGATAAAAATACAAACAAAAAGAACAACAATTTATTCCCTACCAGGCACTGTGCTAAGTACTTTAATCTCATTTGATCCTCTCAACAACCCTGGAAGGTAACCATTATTCTCATTTTATATTTGGGGAAATGGAGTCAAACAATGACATGAACCAGGCTCATACAGCTAGTGTCTAAGACCAATTTTGAACTCAGGTTGAGAGCTCTGTATATCGTGATACTAATTCTCAATTGAGTTCACTCCCTTGTTTAAAGTCTTTGACCTCATATGGAATGTTTGTTTGAGAATTACAAGCCTTCCTTTGCTTCTTCCCAGCCAGGTCTCTAGACAAACTCTATAACTTCGCTGATTGCTCTGGGCTGCACCTGATCTTTGCCTTGAATGCACTGCGACGAAATCCTAACAATTCCTGGAACAGCTCAAGTGCTCTGGGTCTGGTTAAATACAGTGCCAGCAAGAAGTACAACATCTCTTGGGAACTGGGGAATGGTGAGTAAAGACATTGTCTTCTCTGAACTGACAAGGTTGAGAAGAAAAAGTGAGATGTTCTGGGTCCTTCCGATCAGATCATCCCCTGGCCATGAGTCAAGAAAAAATACAAATGCTTGGTCTTTAAGAGGAGCTCCCCAGGCTAGGATCCAAATGGCCTATGTAGCTCAACTCACCCTTGTGGAGTTACAAATCCTTTTAAACTTGAATCTTCTCATTTGAGGTTTCCCACTAACTCCTTCTCTCCCTTCCTTCCTTCTTCTCTTTTTTCCTCCCTCCTTTCCTTCCTTCCTTCCTTCCTTCCTTCCTTCCTTCCTTCCTTCCTTCCTTCTTTCCTTCCTTCCTTCCTTCCTGCCTTCCTGCCTTCCTGCCTTCCTGCCTTCCTGCCTTCCTGCCTTCCTTCCTTTTCTTCCTTCCTGCCTTCCTTCCTTCCTTTCCTTCCTTCCCTTTCTTCCTTTCTTCCTTCCTTCATTCCTGCCTTCCTTCCTTCTTTTCTTCCTTCCTTCCTGCCTTCCTTCCTTCTTTTCCTTCCTTCCCTTTCTTCCTTTCTTCCTTTCTCCCTTTCTCCCTCTCTTCCTTCCTTCCTTCTTTCCCTTTCTTTTTTCCTCCCTTTCTTTTGGAGAGGCAGTTGGGGTTAAGTGACCTGCCCTGTGTCACAGAGCTAAGAAATATTGTGTCTGATATTGGATTTAAACTCAAGTTCCCCTGACTCCAGGGCTGGTGCTCTATCCACTGCACCATCTAGGTGTCCCTGATTGTTCCCATTTGACAGGCAAGGAAACTGAGACTATAAGAGATTACATACCCCTTGACACCATTGGTGAATGACAGAATCAACTTCAAATTTGTGGCCCCAAATCTAGTTTTTTTTTTTCATTAAAAATAATTATACTATGTTTTTCAATTAACTTCCTCTCACTTCCCCCTTCCACTAGGGGAAGCAGAAGAAAAATAAAAACAAAACTGTGTAATAAATATGTAGTCAAGAAAAAAACAAATTCCCACATTTGCCATGTCCAGAAATATGTATTTCATTTTGCATCTTGGGGCCACCACTTCTCTATCATGAGGTGAGCCTTTTCACTACACTAGATTGCTTCTGTGAAACGTAATCCATTGGGGAGCAAACTGCTCATTTGGGTGAATGCCTGGATTTTTCAAGCTCACCTTTTTGTTTGCTTAACTTTATGGGACTCTGAAAATGGCTGGCCAGGGATTTCAAAGCAAATCACTATAACTGCTTTTGGGGAGGTTGTTTTGTTACTGCTGTTACACCTACAGCGACTTGATTCAGAGCATGGGAATAAAACCACACGTGAACTTGACTGTTTCCCTTTTAACCAGGATACAGCCCATCTGTAACAGCCAGGATCATATTTTCCCTCTGGTAATTTAGCTTTTTTAATGTGAAACCTTCTTTTAGAGATTCTGGGATTCATTTCTATTACAGAATCAATGCTAATTATGATTTCATTTTGAGTAATAGCCATCTGAACTGAAAACATGCCAGCATCCTCATGAATGGCTTTGTAATTTAATGCACTGCTCTTTGTTGATACTGATGCTGAAGAAATACAGGATACCTTTGTCATTTCTGGATTCTGAGCTCCAGGGGAGTAGGGAAAACTCTGAATCCAAAGACAAGACATTTGGAGGAAGATGGACAAGATTTCTACTAATCCCTCCTCTTTTCCCCCATTCTTCTCTAATGGAAGAAAGTTATGAGAGTGTAGACCTAATGTCTTGGTGCCTCAGTTTCCTTTCTTTGTTTGACATATTTTTTCTTCTAAAATATTCTTATTTATGTGCCTTTCTCTTTACCCCATCATTCTCCACCTCCCAGTTTCAGTAGTGATGGCCTGTGAGACTATCCATGTGATTTGGGATTGAGATTGATTTATAGAGCTGTGAAATTTACTTATTGGACACTCTCACACCCCCACTTTTAGCTCCAGTCACCTTGAACACAGTTCCCTACCTTCATCTAGTCTGATGATAATATCTGATAATAATGATGATAATCTCTTGGGCTTTCCCAAAATACCCAGCCACACAATTAACTTATACTACCTCACTCCACATCCCTCTATTAATGGAATTCTTATCCACTGCGATTTAACGAGACTAATACATTTAACTTAAGGAGAGATATAAAGGAAATATTTATTAACTCCAAAGAGAAACTTGAAAACTACAAGTAAGAAAAAACTATTTTGAAGACTGTGCAAAAAAAAAATTAAGAAAGGTTATCAAGTTTGCACATTTCTAAAAGACTAAGTAATAATGGATTGCTTATATTTTAAAAGAGGGAGAAGAGGCAATTGTGCCTTTGTTGAAGTCTAACATCTCTAGAAGTAAATAAAGGAAGATAGAAAAAATATCCCTAGAGAAGGAAAGAAGAGAAGATAAGAATATATTATTTTTGGCAGTATCGACATTGCTGAAGATGGAAAAAGTCAAGGAAGTAAAGGATCTCATGATCCTTGTTATTATCTGAACCAAATTATATTTTAAAAAATAAACATCATTGTTGCAGAGAGCCAAGTCCTTCAGAATTGATCATCATGTAATATTGTCTCAAACCAGTTCCAATTGTTCAGTGAAGAAAACCATATACACCCAGAGAGAGGGATATGAAATATGGACCACAACATAACATTTTCATGCTCTCTATTGATGTTTGCTTGCATTGTGTTTCCTTTCTCTGATGTTCTTTTTTTTTCTTGTAGATAGGATTTTTCTTGCACAACTTGTCAAGTATTTCAACATTATTAGCATGTAGTGGACTTCCTTCAATCTAGGGGAGCGGAGGGGACTGGGGGTAAAATTTGTAAC
>JAJPUD010004372.1:0-16064 GCA_023553655.1 Myrmecobius fasciatus
AGTGTCTAGGTTCTTTTTTTTCATCATGGCTTTCAGGAAGCCCTATAATCCTTAGATTATCTCTCCTAGATCTATTTTCCAGGTCAGTTGTTTTTCCTAGAAGATATTTCATGTTTTTCTCTATCGTTTCATTTTTTTTGTTTTTGTTTGACTGATTCTTGAAGTCTTGATGAGTCATTCATTTCCAATTGTTCAATTCTAATTTTTAATGTCTTATTTTCTTCAGTTACTGTTTTTAGTTCCTTTTGCAATTGACCAATTACATTTTTTTGTTCATTGCATTCTTTTTCCATTTTTTCTATTTTATTTTGCAGTGATCTCATTTTGTTTCCCCATGTTTCTTCTAACTCTCTTTTAAGATTTTTTTATGCAATCTTCAAAGAAAGCCTTGTGACATGGAGACCAATTTATGTCTCTCTTTGGGGCTTTTTCTGGAGCTGCTTTACCTTTAGGGGCCTCAGGATTTGAGGTCTGTTCTTCCCTCTCTCCATAAAAGTTGTCTATGGTGAGAGCTCTTTTTGGTTTTTTATTCATTTTTTTTAAAGGTGTGAGGTCTGTTTAGGGCAAAGGTGGGACAGCTGCTTTAATTTGCCCTGGGGAAGTTCTGCTGATTGAGTTATTTCAGGTGCTGGGCAGTTCTGCTGATTGAATTATGTCAGGTGCTGGGCAGTTCTGCTTTAGTTCACCCTGGGGCAGTTCTGCTGATTGAATTATTTCATGTACTGGGCAGCTCCTCTCAATTATTTCTGGTGCTGATCAATCCTGCTGATTGATTGATCGCACTAGGGTGCTGTGTAATGGCAGCTAGGTCTGATGCTCATCAGGGGTTCAGTGGTTCACAATCTATCCCCCTCAAAAGGCAGACCCTCGAAACCACCTGCCCACATCAGGACAGGTTGTTCCAAGAGGCCCACAGAAGACTCCCAGGTGTGTGAAAAGCACAACACTCCCACTCCTGTTCCGACTCCTGTTCCAGCTCCCTGCTCCAGCTCCCTGCCCCAGTCTCCCTGCATTGCAGTCTGGGTTCTGCAGACCACCCCCCTACCCAATTAAAACAGACCTGTTTTGAGGCTCTTCCAGAGTATCTTCTTCTAGAATCGTGTTGTTCTCCAGATATTGTGGATTTTTTTACTTCAGAATCAGTCTAGAGGCTTCATATGTTGTTGGTTTGAGGGGAGGTTAGAGGAGGTTACAGAGACTCCTGTCTGAACTCCGCCACCATGGCTCCATCCCCGGAAGGACAATAGCTTTTTATTTTCAAAATACATGCAAACATAGTTTTGAACATTCATCCTTGCAAAACCTTGTGTTCCAATTTTTTCTCCTTCTCTTTCCCACATCCCACTCTCCTAACCAATATAAGTTAAACATGTGCAATTCTAAGCATATTTCCACATTTATCTTGCTGCACAAGAAAAATCATATCAAAAAGGGAAAACTAAGAGAAAGAAAAAAAACAACAAAAAACATGAATATACTATGCTGTGATTCACTTTCAGTCCCCCACATCTGGATTCAGATGGCTCACTTCATCACAAGTCGTTTGGACTTGGCCTGAATCACCCGATTGTTGTCTGTTAGAGTTGGTCATTACATAATCTTTTTGTTACTGTGCACAATGTTCTCTTGCTTCTACTTACTTCACTTAGGATCAGTTCATGTAAGCCTCTCCAGATCTTTCTGAAATCATCCTGTGGATTGTTTCTTATAGAACAATAATATTCCATAATATTCATATAACCATAACTTATTCTGCCATTCCCCAACTGATGGGCATCCACTCAGTTTCTAGTTTTTTGCCACTAAAAAAAAGGGGCTGCTATAAACATTTTTGCATGTGGGTTCTTTTTTATGATCTCTTTATAATACAGATCCATAGAGACACTGGTGGATTAAAGCCTTGATATCTCTTAGGGCATGGTTCCAAATTCTTCTTCAGAGTGGTGGAATTAGCTCACAAATCCACCAAAAATATATTAGCGTCCTATTTTTTCCCACATCCCCTCTAACATTTATCATTATATTTTCCTGTCACCTCAGCCTCTGGAAGGTATATCAATAGTGATTTAGAGCATTTTTACATATAACTAGAAATGGCTGCTTTAATTTCTTCATCTGAAAATTGCCTGTTCATATCCTTTGGCCATTTTGGAGAATGGCTTGTATTCTTATAAATTTGGATCAATTCTATATATATTTTAGAAACAAGGCCTTTATCGAGGCCCTTGGATAAAAAAAAATGTTCGTGATCTTATAATTTCATTAATGTAGGATACTTCCAATATGGAAACTTATTCTGTAAAGATTAACTATGCTAATGTTTATATCTTAAAGAGGTGCCTAAAAAAAGTAAATCTATATTTACTTGACCAAGGTCACAGCTAGTGTTAGAGGTCAGCCTTGAATTCAGATATGCAAGACAGAATAAAATAGTGGATAAGGAATTCATGGGAAACAAGGGACCAATTAGTTGCTATTGGTCATGCATGTCTTTTAACAATGGGCTAGAGAACATCACTAACCAGAAGAAGGCTGGGTATAAGCTCAGTCCCCTCATTCTTGTTAGACAAATTCCACTTCTTAATTGATTATATCTATTAAAGTAATTGGTTATATCTATTAAAGTTTCCCTGAGTACATAAATGCTAAAAACCATACCTACATAATACAAAAGATTTATATGGTAAATCCATCTTTGAATTGTTACCAGTTTTCTTTGTTTGATGAATTCACCAGCCCCAATTCAGCAAATAATTTCTATCTCTTACTTTATTTTGTGTGAGAAATAGCTGTCCTTATACTTACTAATGTAATTCTTCAAAATTTGTGATAATGAGGGCTAGTAAGAACATGAATAATGGAAATTCACAGATTATTCCCAAACTTAATTTTGCCATTTGTTTCAGTCTCCTAGTACTCTTTCCACAAAGCTGCTGACAAATAGCAAAATTAACTTCTTTAATTACAGTGTTCTCTGGAGCACCCTGTAGTGAAATGCATGAGAGAAAATTCTCTATGCACACCCCAGCCTGAACTTCTATGCAGTCTAATTGTGCATCAAACCTCATTGGTACACCTAGAGGAAGTTTATGTAGTAAGAAAAAATTTTCACATAATCCATATGGATGCATTTCAACATACTCGAAGGAAAGCATCTATAATTCTTAGATGTTAAACCATATATAATAGAAAAAAAATGAGGATAGTGAGTTTAGAGAAGAAAAGACAGTGAGCATGATACCTACTTCTTAAGCATTCAGAGGGAAGTTATGGTTCTGCTTGACTTTAGTGAGCTGAACTAAGACAAATGAATAAAAAGTGTAGACAAAAAAAGTTTTAGCTGTATGCAATGAAAGAATTCCTTATAATTATCTCTTTCTGAAAGTAAACTGGGCTTCCTCTGGAGGAAGTGACTTCCTCATAACAGCAATAAGATCTTTACAATGGTGCTGTAGTGCAGGTACCTAAAGGACAGAAAGGCAAAGTTTTGAACAATGGAAAGTTCCTCCCAAAGAGGAAGTTTATTTGTCCTACTTCATATCAATCAGTGCCCTGGGGAAAAGCCCTATTAGGCTCATGAAAGCTATAATTCTATCCTAGTACTCCTTCTAGAGGTATGCCAGAGAACTGGAAAGCTCAGGGCTTAAAAGAGTAACTTGATGGTTATTTTTGGATTGGGGTGGTATGATTTATAGTATTCTCAGAATATACCATGGGTGTTTTGCATATCAGGTCATAGCTCAATCTTGTCTGAAGTATTATTCTTACGTGCTGGCTAGGAAGGTAGATTATACCTCCCTGTTTGATTAATGTTCAAAACTTGGATACTTATGAATAAAATAGGAATGGGTCTGGCAGACACATTATCACAATAGATTGCATATTTTACTTGGGCTTTTCTGGATAATTTTTATTGCTTTTTATGTGTCTAAATGGTGGCCAAGTAGGACCATACCACTGATTTGTAAATAAGATTGAAAATATGCAAGAACTAAATAATCATCAGAGGAGATTTTTTTTTCCTCATTCATTTCCAGGTAACACTTACTACTCTAACAAAAAATGAAAGAACTGGATACATTTAATACAATTCATAACATGCCAGAAATTGTACTAATAATATACTTATGAGGACAAGTATATGAATTTGATCTAGAGATTCTGACTTGTTTACAAATTAAAAAAAAAACCTGTTCTGTTGACCAAATAAGTATAAAATTATAGTAGGATTTCATTATTATATTATTATTAAGAGGTGTTATATAATGGAAGGAGGGTCCCAACAGATCAGGTTTCATTTTCTCCTCTGATTTTTACTGTGATCTTTATCATACCACTAAACCCTCATGACATTTTTTCTCTATGAATGGGGACTTTATAGAGTCTTTGTGAATCTCAAATAAGATAATGTATGTTCAGAACATATATGTACATTTTCTGTCATTATTATTGGTTTATTAAAATAAAGGACTTTCATGTCTAAAATTTTTCTTGTTTATTTATTTCTCAATGAATCTCAAATGAGAAACTTCTTCAATAAATCATAAATGGCATAAATGTGTGGTAGGACACTGCGAAGAAAACAAATGATTGTTGATAAACATGACAAGTATAATGGGATTTTTTTTCTCGATGAAAATTATCTACTACATCCAAAATATTCATATTAAGAATACAAGTAAAGAAAAATATGTTCTCACACACATACATACAATTGTCAAATGAGATTAATTTTATTTGTTTCATATTTAGTCAAGAAAACAAATGCAGAAAACCTGATTAGATCTCTTAAGAATTAATCAAAGAGAGTGATATTAAAACAGGATAATTATTACAGTAGAAATAGTGATTACATTTGCTTAAATAAGATTTACAAAGTGAGAAAGTAAGATAAAGAAGCATATGAAAGATGAAGGACACAGATATTGCCCTGGAGGACTATTAAAAATGGATAAGACACTAAATCAGCAAACCTACATTCAGTCCATGGATTTGCCTTCAGAAATTCACTTAATTAGAATCTGGTTTTGTCAGTGGATCCCTTCTGCAAAGATTAAAAAAAAACTATATTAAAAAAGGAGGCAGTGGTTGTTCAAATCATTAGTGTCAGCCTACACAGAGAGAGGGGAATCTATATAACCAGTGGTGCAAATAGCATATAAATTGGCCCAAGGAATATCACGTTGAAAACAAGTCTTCTACTGAAATTGTCAATTTTGACTGTAAGATTTCATTAAGATTTGTGACTAACAAAATAGTTTTTTGCCCATTAAGTTACAGTAGATTTTTTTTTTTTTGGTGGAGAAGGGAATAGATTGTTATGGATGAGTAAAAAAAAGCCTTTAAAAACCGGCATGAGTATCAGTGATGACAGTAACAACCTCAGAATTCTAGTGCAATTCTAATATATATAACCCTTTGAAGATAGAAGAGCTGTCTGTTATATTTCTACAAGATGATTTTCACTGATATAAATTTATGTTCTGCATAATGAAAGGTTGCAATATTATAAGTAAGATCAATAATCATCCCCAATTAAAATGGTTTCATTAATTTCATAATTTTATTTTTATCTGATAACATATGGGCCCTTGAAAAAATATTTTAATGGGTTTTACTCAGAATTTTATCTTCTATGAAAGAACATATAAACATTACATTTAAATCGAAAGAGATTTGGTTCATGTAGAGCTTGGCAAATTTGCATTTTTTTACTGATGACTTTTCCTAAGAATAATGGGTGCATAGCTGGGCTTATGAATCTGGAAATGACAACTATCAGACTGTTACATATTGGTTGTGATCCATTAGCTTATAACAATGGAAAAATGAATAACATAACACTGCCAAGATAAGGAGGGGGTTGTTTCTATCTTGGAAAGAAACAACAAATATGTTGCCTCACACTTGTTAATAACTCTACATATTTATTATAAATGGATTTTCAGGAGCTGAAATAATCACCCAAACTAAAAAGACAGCTTGACAAATTTAAACACCTGCACAGAGGGGAAAAAAATCATTTAAGCAAATCTTTTTCACAAGATGGCTTAGTTTTAATGACAGCATGTGAGCTTTGGTTGAATGCCCAGACAGTGTAATTTCTTGCCTTACTAGTGTAGTAAATGCTAGGCTCTGAAAGAAGAAATGGGAGTAAATGACAGCATACAAATTATCAGTGACTTTTGAACAGCTGACTTCTTTTATCATTTGATATCACTTGACTTGAGGGTTTTCTGATTCAAAATAATATCGTTATTGTGTTCTCATGTATGTAGTGTTGTACTAGAAGTCATATAGAATTAATGAGAAGAATGGTACTATGTAACTGGAGAAGATGCAAAAATTTGAAGGATAGTTAGTTATTTTATCCAGGAAACTTAAGTTTTGAGGTTGGTAGTAGTAAGGCATGTGCACTGACAAATACAAAGTAGAAATGAGCCAATAAAAAAGAATTAGATTATTACTATGTATCAAACACTATGCTGAGCCCTAGGGATGGCAATGGAAAAGCAAATATAATCCCTATTTTAAGGAGCTTGTTGTTGTTCATCTTTCATTTTTGAAGAAGATCAATGACATCACAAGATAATGTCTTGACTTATGCCTGAATTAAATTTAAGTGAGACAGAAGTGCACAAAGTTGTCAGCCTCACTTTCTGTTTCAGAATCATCAAAGCCCAGTGGCAGAATAAAAGTTGAGATGATTTGTGATAGTCTGGGATACAGTGGATGACCTTGGCATCTGCAATATCTGACCAAGTTCTAATTGCTATACAATACCTGCTTTAGCTACCTTCATGGCTGTTGAAACAAATTGTTTTTTTATTCATCCATTCCAACTGGGGGAAGTCTTTACATGCTTTGAGGTAGACATCCCCTAACTAATTTATGGGTCTGATTCCTGTCTGTTACCCTCATTCTGGTTTAATCTATCTGCCAAGATTTTTTTTTACTAAAGTAACTGCTGCACTTGTTATAGCTTTTTTAGAATTATAGGTAAGAGTTGGTTGAATATCAAAGGTGCATGAACAGCTGTAAGAACTTGGAAAGCCCTCCCACCAGAGGTGCTAGAAGTGAACACTCCACACACCTCTTCATGTTACATTCTGTTGTACAACCAGAGAGAACATATAAAGTAGAATGCTAACCAGGGAGGAGAAGTTTGGTTGGGAAAGTTACAAGGGTTGTGAATGTTTCATAAGGATATATTGACTTTAACCTTTTCAGCAACAAGGGTAGTATTGATTTAGTTATGATTTCAGATCAGAAAAAGAAGTCAAGGAAAGGCAGCATGGAAGATATTAGTATGTGGTAAGGAACTGGAAATAAAGTGAAACATGGGTTGGTATTGTATTATTTGTTCTGTGCCAGACTCTGTGCTATGTGCTTTTTACAAATAGTATCTCATTTAATCCTTCCTTACAACAACACTGTGAGTTAGGAACTATCATTATTCCATTTTACTATTGAGGACACTGAGACAAAGAAAAATTAAGTGCCTTATCCAGAGTCATTTAATAAGAACCCGAAGCCAGATTTGACCTCAGGTTTTCCTGATTCCAAATTCAATGATCCATTTGGTTTTGCTACCAGTTGCCCCAAGATAGCAAAGCTCCCAAGGCAGAAAGTATAAAACTGACTTTCTAGAGCATAATCTATTTGAGGATACTAGTAGCAAAAAATATTACTGTGTAGTACATAAGAAGATTCCAGGAATTGGCCAATAAAGATGCTGAATCTTCTGGGGGCAGGCCTGCTGACTGGATGTATATCTCAGGGAAGGATTCTGCATCTTCCTAAGATAAGACTTGCTATAGTATTCATATTGATTATTGTTTCCATGTTATAAATAAACCTTTTTTTGTTAACTGCTGTATAACCTAGAACATTTCATTTTATTTCAATATTGAACCTTGACCAACAGGGGGCTCACTTGCCTCAGGTCTGTTTATGAGAAGGTATCTAGGAAAAAAGACTGCTAGCAATGATGGCTCCTTAACAACCTTGTTCTGCTGTCTCTTTATTTATATCTTGGCGAGCCATGTTACAGAACGAAGTATTTTTTTTTCAAAAAAGAATATTGTATTATAGAATAATAGGAGTACTAACAGCAACAGCAATGAGAAAATACAGCTAGAAAGAAATTTTTTAGGATGTTTAGTTCAATCTAATTATTTTGTGGACTAGAAAACAAATCCTGTGAGTTCAAATAACTTGGCTAATGATGTAGAAGCCAGCTAATAACTAGAATACAAAAAAGCCCCCCCCCCAAAAAAAACCCTTTCAATACAGGGGTGGCTCTTACACATTATTGTATCAGTGATCTCATCATCCTTTCTTTACTTCCATCTTCTAGCACAGCTAGCACATTCTATTCCTTTCCTCCATGTTCAAATGTGATTCAACACATTTATTTCAATTATTGATTGATGGGGTAACAATTCCATAAGTTCTAGAGTTGCAAAAAGAAAAAAAAAACAGAGAAAGAGGAGTGTAGATTACTCATCTTACATATGTAGAAACTGAAGACGAGAGTTTGTGATTATTATATCACATCAGCAGAAAAATATATCTCTTTGTATCCAGTTTTTTTTGTTTTTTGTTTTCCTTTTTGCTGAGGCAATTGGGGTTAAGTGACTTGCCCAGGGTCACACATCTAGGAAGTGTTAAGTGTCTGAGACCAGATTTGAACTCACATCTTCCTGACTTCAGGGCTGGTGCTCTATCCACTTTACCATCTAGCTACCCCCATATCCAGTTTTTCTGAAACTAATTTTTTTCTCTCCCATTATTCTAGTAGTTCTCAAACTAAGTGAACTCAGAATTCTTTTGTATTCTTAAAAATTGTAAAAAAAAAAAAACCAAAAGAAAAACAATTTTAAAAAAATTGTAGAGAATTCCCACCAAAGATCTTTTGCTTATATGATTTACACCATACCCATCTTAGAAATGGAAAAAAGTCTTCTTATGAAAATGGATCCCTGAAGGTGTTTCAGGAATCCCCCATGGATCTCTAGGCCACGCTGTAAGAAATGATAGTCATACCATACTGCTTCAGTTATGACAGCAGTTGTTTGATTCTGATCAGTGTGAAGCAAATGGAATTAAAAATAATGTTGATATAATACTTTGGAAGTGATATGTCACTTTGAATTTATATTTGATCTATTGGGGAGAAATTTTGGTCTGAGTGTGAATCAATTGGATTAGACTTTATAGAATTAAGATTCTATGTCTGCTTGTTTTGTTGTTTGATTAAATAGCCTGACATTACTACTAAAGCCTGTGAGAAGACTATTGTTAACCAGGAAAAATAATGGGAAAATATTCCAAAGAGAAAATAATATTGTTTCTTCAGGATAATGTTCATATTGTAATATTTATTTCTAGAATGTTCCTATCACAGCTTGGTCAGTGTGCCCTGCAAACCATAGTTTCATCATTCTCCTAATATTATACCTCCCTATTCCTACACTCCACTCTTCTCTGACCCCAATGTATCTTTTAAATTTGTAGCATTAACAATTTATCTGCTGTTATGTTTTTCAACAGAAAAACAATTGCAAGATTATAAATTGGCCAGCAATACTCCAATTTATGAGAGAAAATGGATGTGAATTTTTATGTGTTCCCATGTTCCATTTCTTTCTGTATTATTCCCATGTTCCATTTCTTTCTGTATTACTCTAAGTAATAAATATTGACTTGGATAAAACAGAAACATGTAGAGTACTGAGTTAATTCTTTGACATTTTAATAGAGAAGTTTCAGAGTTCAATAAAAGAAATATCTCATGGTCTGAGACTCTAAAGGAGTGCTAACTCAAAAGGAATTAGAGCTCCCAAGATGAAATCTTCAAATATTGCAAGAGATTCTGATGAAAAAGAAAGGAAAGGGAAAAAAGATAAGCAAAAAAAATGATCAAAAAAATAAAAAAAATTGACATGGTCAGAGTTAGGTTATATCTTCAGGTTTTAAAAGACTTTGAAGAAACTTGGAACACAAACATAGCTTATGACAATAATGAAGTGTTTTTGTTATCATATTTGTTTTTGCTCACAGCAGTCAAGTATGACAAACCAAAGGGAGATAAGATTATTGCTTGAAAGAGAGAGAATGTTGATAATAACAAATGATGGAGTGAAAACAAAACTATTCAATTTCCAATTTGTTTCACTTATTTCTACCAAGGAGAACAATCTTCAGACTGGGAAGAATGGATCAAAACTATTAATTCAAGATATATTAGATAGTCTTAATGAATTAAGGTCATTTGGCTCTGAGAAATCACATCCTTTTGTAAGGAAATAATTTGTGAATGTGATCATTTAACTGCTTTTATTGATTTTAGAAGAAGAATACAGACTTAAATGGACAAAAGATATCTCAATTTTTAAAAAGAGTGGGGGAAGGAAGTGGATTCTTCAAATTATAGGTGAAGGAGCTTGATATCAATTGCTGAAGAAGAAAAAGAAAAATCCTACAAAATCTAATATATTTTTAAAATGGTGGTTTGTGATAACTTTTTTAAAAAGTAGTGGTTATTAAGTCAATATGAGTATATAAAAATTAATTCCATCAAAATCTTACTGCAATATTAAAGTCATTACACTGGTAGATGGTGAATATGGCATTGAAATAATATCTTTTTTTTAGAAAGAAACTATTCAACAAAGAATTTTATGTGATGTCCTGGGGGAAAATGGCTGGGTATAGTTAGTTGGATTTGAAAAACTAGACTCAGAAAGAATTGTCCTAAATATTATTTGCTCAAAATATCTTTTCACCCCCCCACAGGTAGTCATTTTGTGTAACAAGAATTATGTATATAGATAAAAGAGAAGAAAAAAAATGTAAGATATATTTCTTGGACATGGCCAATGAAGAAATTTTACTTGACTGACTGAATAAGTTTTTAATGGATTTAATTTAGTTTTTTTTTCATTTGACAAGGGGTGGTGGCGGTAAAAAGCACATTTTGGCTGATTGAAACATATATATTAATTATCCCAGCTTGATGCTGGGATATGAATAATGTCTTGACTTGTTTATGAATTGGATCTAAATGAAGCAGTTACACAAAGTTGCCAGCCTCACTCTCTCTTTCAGAGTTATCAAAAAGCAATGAGAAGGGGTGAAATCAAGATTGTGCAAAGTGGACAGATCACGTCCTGAAAGAGGCCTGAAAATAAAAACTTCAAGCAATATGGTAGCTAAATTCCAGAATTATCAGATCAAAGACAAAATACTGCAAGCAATCAGAAAGAAACAATTCAAACATTGAGGAGCCACAATCAAGATTACTTTGGATCTAGCAGCAGCCACTTTAAAGAATTGAAGGGCATGCAATGTGATATTAAAAAGGTCAAAGGAACTTGTGTTACAGCAAAGAATCAACTATCCAGCAAAATTAAACATTATCTTTCAGGGGAAAA
The DNA here is from genome assembly GCA_023553655.1 of Myrmecobius fasciatus. Classification (NCBI taxonomy): domain Eukaryota; kingdom Metazoa; phylum Chordata; class Mammalia; order Dasyuromorphia; family Myrmecobiidae; genus Myrmecobius; species Myrmecobius fasciatus. Next base: position 11,439 of record JAJPUD010004372.1, read on the forward strand.
GATGAACATTCAATGAAATGGGTGATTTTCATTTATTTTTGATGAAAAGACCAGAATTGAACAGAAAATTTGATCTTCAAATACAAAACTAAAGGGAAGCATGAAAGGTAAAAAGGGAAGAAAAAAATCTTTTTTTATTTTTTTTAAAGATTAAAATGTTTACATTCTTATATGGTAAAATGACATTTAACTCTAGAAGTATATATTTGTTAGGAGTATACTTAGAGGCTGTAGATATAATTTGACTTTACTGTGATGATATCATAAAGAAGCTATGGGTAGAAAAGATAAAATACTAGAAACAATTCATAACTTTAGCAAAGTTGAAGGACACAAAATAAATCCACATAAATCATCAGCATTTTTCTATATTATCAACAAAGTTCAGCATTAAGAGATACAAAAAGAAATTCCATTCAAAATAATTGTCGATAATATAAAATATTTGGAAATCTATCTGCCAAGGGAAAGTCAGGAACTATACAAACTAAACTACAAAACACTTTCCACACAAAATCAGACCTAATCAGTTGAAAAAATATCAAGTGCTCATGGGGTAGGCGGAGCAAATATAAAAAAAAATGACAATACTATGTAAATTAATTTACTTATTTAGTGCCATACCAATCAAATTCCCAAGAAATTATTTTATGGATCTAGAAAAAATAGCAGCCAAGTACATCTGGAAGAACAAAAGGTAAAGAATTTCAAGGGAATTAATGAAAAAAAAATGCTGATGAAGGTGACCTAGGTATGGCAGATCTAAAACTATATTTTAAAGAAGCAGTAATCAAAACCATTTGGTACTGGCTAAGAAATAGAGTAGTTGATCAGAAGAATAGGATAGGATCACAGGAAAAACTAGACAATAACTATAACAATCTAGTGTTTGACAAATCTAAAGAACCTAGCTTTTGGGATAAGAACTCACTATTTGACAAAAACTGCTGGAAAAATTGGAAACCAGTGTGGAAGAAGTTAGGGCTTGACCCTCACCTAATACCACATACCAAGATAAGATCTAAATGAGTTCATGATTTAGACATAAAGAGTGATATCATAAGCAAATTGGAGGAACATAGGATAGTTTACCTCTCAGATCTGTGGAGAAGGAAGGAATTTGTGTCCAAAGAGGAACTGGAGCTCTTAATTTAACACCAGAGAGATAATTTTGATTATATTAAGTTAAAAATTTCTTTACAAACAAATTTAATGCAGACAAATTAGGAGGGAAGCAATAAATTGGGAAATGATTTTCACATTTAAAGGTCCTTACAAAGGCCTCATTTCTAAAATGGAGAATTGACTCATACTGGTAAGAATTTAAGCCACTCTCCAATAGATAAATGGTCAAAGGATATGAAGAGACAATTTTCAGATGATGAAATTAAAACTATTTCTAGCCATATGAAAAGTTGTTCCAAATAACTGTTGATCAGAGAAATGCAAATTAAGACAACTCTGAGATACCACTACACACCTATCAGATTGGCTAAGATGACAGGAAAAGATAATGACGAATATTGGAGGGGATGTGGGAAAACTGGGACACGGATACATTGCTGATGGAACTGTGAATGGATCCAGCCATTCTGGAGAGCAATTTGGAATTATACTCAAAAAGTTATCAAACTGTGAATACCCTTTGATCCAGCATTGTTTCTACCCCAAAGCAATCTTAAAGGAGGAAAAGGGCCCCACATGTGCAAGAATGTTTGTGGCAGCCCTTTTTGTAGTGGCTAGAAACTGGAAACTGAATGGATGCCCATCAATTGGAGAAAGGCTGAATAAATTATGGTATATGAATGTCATGGAATATTATTGATTTGTAAGAAACGACCAGCAGGATGATTTCAGAGAGGCCTGGAACGACTTGCATTAACTGATGCTGAGTGAAATGAGGAGAACCAGGAGATCATTGTATATGGCAAAAACAAGACTATATGATGATCAATTCTGATGGACATGGTTCTCTTCAACAATGAGATGTTTCAAACCAGTCCTAATTGTTCAGTGATGAAGAAAGCCATATACACCCAGGGAGAGGCCTGTAGGATCTGAGTGTGGACCACAACATAACATTTTCACACTTTCTGTTGATGTTTGCTTGCATTTTGTTTTCCTTCTCAGGTTTTTGTTTTTCTTTTTTCTTGTAGATGTGATTTTTCTTGTACAGCAAGATAAATGTATAAATATGTATACATATATTCAATTTATCATGTATTTCAACATAATTAACATATATTAGACTACCTGCCATCTAGGGGAGGGGGTGGGGGGAAGGAGGGAAAATTTTCTAACAGAAGGCTTTGCAAGGGTCAATGTAGAAAAATTACCCATGCATGTTTTGCAAATAAAAAGCTTTAATAAAAAAAGAAAAAGCAAAGAAGAAAATCAAATTGTTAATATCAAAAATGAAAAGGATAAACTTTCCACCAATGAAGAGGAAATTAGAGCAATAATTTGCAGGTATTTTCCCTAACTGTATGCCAATAAATCTAACAATCTAAGTTAAATGGATGAATACTTACAAAAACATAGATTGTCCAGATTAACAGAGGAGGAAATAAATTGCTTAAATAGTCCTGTCTTAGAAAAAAGAAATTGAACAAACTATTAATCCAGTTCCTAGGAAAATTTTTTCTAGGCCAAATGGGTTTACATGTGAATTTTATTAACTATTAAAAGAACAGTTAATTCCAAAACTATGCAAACTATTTGGAAAAATAGGGAAAGAAGAAACACTACCAATTCCATTTATGACACAGATATATGCTGATATCTAAACCAGGTAGTGTTGAAACAGAGAGAAAATTATAAACCAATGTTCCTATTGAATATTCATGCAGAAATCTTAAATAAAATATTAGTAAAGAAATTACAGCAAGTTATCATCAGGATAATACACCATAAATAAGCAAGATTTATATCAGGAATGCAAGGCTGGTTCAATATCAGGAAAACTATAACATAATTAACTATATCAATAACCAAGCTAACAGAAATCATATGATTATCTCAATAGATGCAGAAATAGCATTTAACACAATTCATTTTCCATTCCTATTTAAAACACTAGAGAACATAGGAATAAATGGACTTTTCTAATGAGGATAAACTAGAACCAATCCCAATAAGATCAGGGATGAAATAACATTTCTCACCATCATCATTAATATTCAATATTGTAGATAACGAATGAGGAAAGAAAATTATCACTCTTTGCCAATGATATGATGGTATATTTAGAGAGAATCTATTAAAAAACTATACACAGATTTAGCAAAATTTCAGGATACACAATAAATCCACAGAAATCATCAGAACTTCTATATGTTACCAACAAAGTCCAGCAGCAAGAGATACAAAGGGAAAATGCATTTAAAATTACTCTAGATAATATAAAATATTTGGGAGACTCCTATATGAACACCATTACAAAACATTTTCCAAATGAATAAAAACAGATATAATCAATTAGAAGAATATCAAAGTTTCATGGGTAGACAGATTATATAATAAAAATGACAATTCTATCTAAATAAATCTACTTATTCAGTGTCATAACAATGAAACGCCCAAGAAATTATTTTATAGAGCTAGAAAAATAATAACAAAGTTCATCCGGAAAAACAAAAGGTCAATAATTTCAAGGATATTAATGAAAAAAAATTGCAAATGAAGTTGACCTAGCTATACTTGACCTAAGATTATATTAGAAAGTACAGGTCATCATAACCATTTGGTACTAAGAAATACAGTAGTTGTTCCCTGGAATAGGTTAGGTTTATAAGACAAAATAGTCAATGGCTATATTAATCTAATGTTTTATAAACCCAAAGACACCAGTTTCTGGGATAAGAACTCATCATTTAACAAAAATTACTAGGAAAACTGGAAATTAGTATGGCAGAAACTAGACATTGATTCACATCTAACACCTTATACCAAGATCCAAATGGGTTCATGATTTAGATATAAAAAATGATAGTATAAGCAAATTAGAAGAACAAAGGATAATCTACCTCTCAGATCTGTGGAGAAGCAAAGAATTTGTGGCCAAAGAACTAGAGTACATTATGGAAAGCAAAATGGATAATTTTAACTATATTAATTAAAAAAATTTTCTACAATGATGACCAATGCATATGAGATTAGAAGAGAAGCAGTAAACTGGGAAAAAAAATTCTACATCCAAGGATTCTGATAAAGGCCTCATTTCTAAAATATATAGAAAAGTGACTCAAATTTAAAAGACTCCAAGCCATTATCCAATTAATAAATGATCATAGAATATTAACAGACAATTTTCAAATGAAGAAGTTAAAACCATTTCTAGTCATGAAAAAATGCTCTTAATCACTATTGGTCTGAGAAATACAAATTATGACAACTTTAAGGTACTACTATGTACTATATAACTCTCAGATTGGCTAAGATGGCAGGAAAAGATAATGATGAATATTGGAGAGGATGTAGGAAAACTGAGTCACTAATACATTGTTGGTGGAGTTGTGAACTAATCCAACCATTGTGGACATCATCATGGAACTAAGCCCAAAGAGCAATAAAAGTGCATACCCTTTGATCCAACAGTGTCTCAACTGAAACTGTATTCAAAGAGAT
>JAJPUD010004372.1:16074-58816 GCA_023553655.1 Myrmecobius fasciatus
TCTTTTCAACTTCAAGGTGATTTAGGCCAGTTCCAATGGTCTTGTGATGGAGAGAGCCATGTGCACCCAAAGAGAGGCCTGTGGGGACTGAGTGTGGATCACAATATAGTATTTTCACCTTTTTGTTGCTGTTTGTTTGTATTTTTTTCTCAGTTTTTTTCCTTTTTTATCTGATTTTTCTTGTGTAGCATGATAATTGTGGAAATATGTATGGAAGAATTGCACATGTTTGACACACTGGATTACTTGCCATCTGGGAAGGGGGGAAAGGAAGCAGAAAAAAATTTAGAACACAAGATTTTGCAAGGGTGAATGATGAAAACTATATATATTTTGAAAATAAAGAACTTTAAAATAAAAATTAAAAAAAAACATCCAATGACAAGACAAAAACCTAAATATAAGCAAGTAGATGATCAGCTATAAGCACATTACAGAGTCTTCTTCAGTTGCCTTGAAGACTTTTGGAGTAAATTGTTCACAGCAATCCATTCCACCAGGAAGTTTTCACATATTTGAGGTGGATATATCCTCCTAACTTTAGAGATGGGTTTGAGACCTGTTGATTTTAGCCAACCTGTCAGAACACATTTTATCACGGTATAACTAATGCATATGTTATAGCTACTTAGAGCCACATGTGCCAGTTGGGTGATATGTAACCACTGAAAGTAAATAAACAATCCCATGAAATTTATTATTAGGGTCACATCTATTTAAAATGTATCATAGAATATGCTGTAAGATGTGTATCTAAGTTAAGTTTTTTGCTGGGCTACTTTCTATTTTTTTTTCCATCAGTTTTTGTTTTCAAATCAAATAGGGAATTCTTCCTTAAGTAAATTTGGCTTTCTGGTTTATCAAACACTTAATTATTGAGTTTCTTAGCTATTATTATTAGGCAATATTGGTACCAAATTGCTCTACATAATGGTTGAATCAGTTCACAATTCCAGCAGCAGTGCATTAATGTCTCATTTTTCCCACTTACTCTTCAGCAATTCTTTTCTATTCCATTAGCCAATTTTATAAGTATGAGCTAGTATCTAAGAGTTGTTTTAATTTACATTTCTCCAATCCATAGTGAGTTAAATCATTTTTTTAAATATGGCTTTATGTAGCTTTAATTATTTCATCTGAAAACTTTCTATCTTTTGATCATATATTTATTAGAAAATGGCTCTCATTTTTACAAATTTGAGTCAATACACACCCATGTTTGAGAAATGAGGCCTTTATCAGAGAAATTTACTTCAATTTTTTTCAGTTATTTTTGCTAACTGTATTCCCCTCTTTCTTATTATTCCCCCCCTCCTCATTTATTATATTCTATTTCTCCTTTCAAACTGTCCCTCCTTAAAAGTTTTTTTTTCACTTTTGACTACTCCCTTTTCCAATCTGTCCTTCCTTTTACCATCCCCCTTTAATTATTCTTTTCCCCTTCTAATTTTGGTATGATAAGATAGATTTCTATATCCAATTGAGTGTGCATGTTATTCCCTCTCTGAGTAAATTTTGATGAGAGTAAATTTACTTTTTCTTCCCTCCCTTCCATCCAATATAAAAGCTCTTCCCCTATTCCCTCCTTTATGTGAGATTATTTATCTCTCTCACTTTCTTCCAGTACATTTCTCTGTCAATCCTTCATTTTACGTTTTTAGATATTATCTCTTCTGCTTTCTGTATATATATATATATATATATATATATATACTTATCCTAACTGCCCAAATGATAACTTTTTTTGAGTTACAAGTATCATCTTCCCAAGTAGAAAAGTAAACAGTTTAATCTTATTAAGTCCTTCTAATTTTCCTGTCTTGTTTGCCTATTTTCTGTTCCTCTTGAGTTTTGTATTAGAAGATAGAAATTTCTGTTCAGCTCTTGTATTTTCATTAAGAATTCTTGAAAGTTCTATATTTCATTGAAAATCCTTGTTTGCCCCTAAAGGATTAAATTCAGTTTGGTGAGGTAGATGATTCTTTGTTGTGATTGTAGCTTCTTCACCCTCTTGATATAGCATATTGCAAGCTTTCTGATCCTTTTATATAGAATATATTTAATCTTGTTTTAATTTGATTGTGGCTCTATATTTCTTTTTGGCTGCTTGCAATATTTTCTCCTTGTCCCGAGAGCTCTGGAGTTTGATTATAATATTCTAGAGAGTTTTCGTTTTGGGATCTCTTTCAGGAGATGATTAGTGAATTGTTTTAATTTCTATTTCATCCTCTTGTTCTAGAAAATCCAGGTATTTTTCCTTGATAATTTCTTGAAAGGTGATGTCTAGGCTCTTTTTTGATCACAGCTTGAAGGCAGTCCAATAATTTTCAAATTCTCTCTCCTCGATCTATTATTCAGGTCAGTTGTTTGTCCAATAAGATATTTCATGTTGTCTTCTTTTTTTCATTCTTTTCTTTTGCTTTATTTTCCTTGGTTTTCTCATAAAATCATTAGCTTCCATTTACTCAATTCTAATTTTTGGGTAATTATTTTCCTTATTTTCTCTTTTTCAATTTGACCAATTTTGCTTTTTAAGGCCTGCCTTTCCTCATTGACTTTTTATACTTCCTTTGTCATTTTGCCTATTCTGTTTTTAATTGTTGTTAATTGGTGTTATTGGTGTTATTTTCTTAAGCATTTGTGTGTGTGTGTGTGTGTGTGTGTGTGTGTGTATGCAATTACCCAATTATTGACTTACTTTTCATAATTTTTTGCATTATTCTCATTTTTCTTCCCAATTTTTCCTCTACTTCTCTTATATAGTATTCAAAATTATTTTCAAACTCTTCCATGGTTTGAAAACAATTTATATATTTATTGAAAGCTGTGGATGTAGGAATTTTGACTTTCTAATATTCTTCTGAAATTGTGTCTTGATCTTCCTTGTCACCATAGTAACTTTCTACAATGAAATTTTTTTCTTTTGAAAAAAATCATTTTACTCATTTTCCCAGTTTAGTACTTCACTTTTAACTTTGTTAAAGTAGGGCTCTTGCAATGTGTAAATTGCATTGTCCCAAGCTTTAAGAGTTTTTTGCAACTATTTTCAGATATATCTGTAACAACATGTAAGTTTTCAGTTTCTCCAAAGTAGTATGATGTAAAGAGAAGTATTTATTACTCTGCTTGTCTGTGCCCTTTTCTATGAGTGGCCACAAGCACACTTTTTTCACCTGGAACTCTGACAGAAGTTCCAGCTCTGCTGTGACTACAAGTTCTACTGTGTTAGTGCTTCTTTTTTTGTTCTTGGACTGCTAGCCAGGATAATGACACAGACTTAAGTGTGGGCAAAGCAACAGACTGCTGCCTCAGTATTAGCAAAGACACCCATTGTCTGATCCCTTTACTTTCTGTGGCCTGAGAGCTCCAAAAGCATTGGCTCCCAATGCCTGGTCCTGCTTTGCTGGGCCAGGATTATGCTGGCATGGCTTATGCTAAATTGTATTCCACTTTTACCCTGATTCAACAGACCTTTCCTGTCAACCTTCTAATTTGCCTTGGGCTGGCACATTGTTTCAATCCACCTTTTTATGAGTACTACAGCTCTAGAATTTGTTTAGACTCATTATTTAAAGGTAATTTGAGGTATTTAGAGGAAAACTCAGATGAGTTACTCCCTTTACTATTCTATTTTTCACTCTGAAAGGAGTTATTATAATGAGCAGATGTAGTCAATAAATAATAGAGAAATAAAACCTCACCCTCTTATATAATGATTCATTTCCAAGTTCCTATTTAATTTCTAAAAGCAAATCATTAGCCACTTAATAGAATAATATAATTGGTTAAAATTGCATCTTGTTCTGGTCTTCCTAACCCACCCCTCCACTTTTAGTTAATATATTAAAATTATAACTAGCCAGTATAATGGGGCAGTAGTAGGAATTAGCATTGCCAAGGGAAACCTGAAAGTCACATATAAAACACCTCAAAGATCAAAGGAACAAAATTTATAAATTTTATCACATATTAACTAAAAATCTGACACTGATACTGTGCATACAGGAAGCTATCTATGCTTTATTGTCAGAGTCTTTTGGTCCTATATGTAAATCTCAGACAAATTTTAGACATCCACAGTAAAACTATCAAAACACCAAATGGTGCTAATAATTTTGCGATGATGTGAACTTGGTAACTTAAAAGTTTTAATGACAACTCTAAAATGATTTGGAAATGTTAATGAACTAACCTCAAGATTGCAAAGATAAAAAAAGTAGTCTATTCCTTCCAAAATCCTAAAAATTAGGCCTCAAACTCCTGCTCTTTCCCCTTACTTCCTTACTGCCCCTAGCACTCTGTCTTCTCTATTTGGTCCATGCTAACACTTCCACCTCTAAGCATGTTTACATGAGTAGCTCTCTTATACTCTGCCTCTCCCCTGTCCTCTTGACTTTCCCATTCTACTTGCCTTCAAATGTTTTCTAATAGAAAAGGTGAGACATAACTGCTAATCATTATTATTGTTGCAGTTATTTTGTAAGTTTCTAAAATCTACATGGAATAAACAAAATCTGCCTATTTCTCAAGAAATCCTGCAATGCTGGGTTTTTGTCTAAAGAATTCTCACTTTCAGGTACTGAGCACACTCATCTTATAAACACACACACATACACACACACACACACACATGCACACACCTTGAAAAACTCTGGCATTTCCTCTGTTATTAGTAACTTAATTGAAGTTAATGTCTTGAAGTTAAAGTTGAAGTCTTTAAAGCCAAAGGCTATTTACTTTCTAATCATAAAAATTAAAGCCCCCCCAAAAAAACAAAACAAAACAAAACAAAAAACTTTTCCCTTGTATTATTAACTCAAGCTTTCTACTTACTCAGAATATTTGTGACTAAAAAGAGTTTTCAGTTATTAAAAAAGATAGGATGTTTGAATTGGCTTGTAATTACAAGGCATGTTAACATATATGTTTTCAAGGTATAAATAATTACAATATAAATACAAATACAAATAAATACAATATAAAATAATAAAGTAACAAATTATGCAGTCAGTTGAAAGAATTTATGAACATGTTTTGTCCAATTATTCAAAGAATGAGAATCTGGAGCTCTCCTAAAATGCATTTAAAATGAATTCAATTCAATTCAATAAATATCCGATGACCACTTATTAAATACCATTTGGAAGATGACTTAGGATAAAAAGATTACAAGAGTACAAAGGGAAATACAACCTACAACCTACAAGTTGGAAATACAACCTAACCTTAACCCTAATCCTAATCCTCAATTAGGTGCAGGGTGTATACCCAGCTAAGCATAATATAATGTAAAGTATGATGGGGGCAAAGGAACTACCTGGACAAAGAAATTGTCCTAGGAAAATTTGAGGAGTGAGAGAACTTTCTGCTGGGGGGGTAAATAAACAGAAGGCAGTCTTCATCAAAGAGGTTACTCCTGATCCGAGTTTAAAAGAAAAGACTTTTTCTTAAAGTTAGAATTGAGGAAGAAGGTAGAGAGAAGATGATGTCAAGTTTAGGGAATATTATATATTGGTCTGATCACAGGATTCTTAGTCATAGTCATTAGTCTATAAAAATATAAATGTAAACTAGGATCACTAGCAATAATAGCATTTAGAGAATGTTGTTTTGTTTTAGTTCATCTTTATTATCAGAGTAAATCCTCAGATATAACTCCTCTCTTAAACAAGAAAATTAAAAAAAAATATGCAACAACTTTTAATGGAATAACAAAATATATAACAATCTTTCTCTGCTTCTTAATTGCTGGTTAGCTACAATATAAAAACTATGTTTCATTGCATATAACCAACTATTTGATTAGATTATTAATGATTATAATTTCTTACAACCACTTGTAAAAATTATTTTCAATTTATGAGATAAAACAGCAATTTTTATAACAGCAGAATAAAAAAAAAGAATCTCAATGTTTCACTATAGGGTTGACAGGTTACCATGAAATTTCTAAGGAAATGTGAACATTCTGGAACCTCAATAGATCTTCCTGATATTGAACATACCCATCAGCAACTGGGTACAGAATACTAGGATTTTTTGAGAAAAAGAATATTGAGCTATAACAGAGTCTCTACCCTCGTGATATTTAAAATCAATAAGCAGTTTGGTGGTATAGTAGATACAGTGCTTGGATTGGAGTTAAGATTGTCTGAGTTTAAATCTGGTTTCATACATTTACTACCTATATTACCCTGGAGAAGTCATTTAACTTCTGTCATCTGTAAAATATAAATAATATAATAATAGTACGTTCCTTCTGGGCTTGTTGTAAGGATAAAATGACTTAATATTTGTAAAGCAATCTTCAAATCTTAAAAAGGGCAATTTAATGCTACCTAACTAGCATGTAGTAGGAGTAGGTGTAAGAGTAGTAGATCATGCTCAAGAGTAGAATAATCATCAAGATTGAAAGACTAGAAATTGACTTCATTTACTTGTTGCTGTTATGCAAAATTGAACCTCGTTAACTGGAGAGGTTTATCATCAGAGAGCTGGACACCAGAAATTTCTATGGTTAGTGATTTTTGAAAGATAATGGAGCTTGCTGCACATGTACTTCAAAGTGGTGAGAGACAGGATACATCAAGAATGCATACATTAAGCTATTAATAGCAGCCCTTTTGTGGTGGCAGCGAACTGGAAAAAAATAGATATCCTTTGATGGGGAAATGCCTAAATAAATTGTGGAATGAACATGTAATGGACTATTACGGTGGTATATGCATATGGACTCCCAATAAAGATGACAATGTGAAAGTTTCCAGAAAAACCAAAGTCCTTCATAAAACACCCTAGAAGCAAAGAGAAAACATCACTGACTCCTCTATCTCATCCAATACTGTATATTAAGTCAATTAGTCCATGATAAGGTGCTGCTGCTGCTTATAAGTGGTGTCTAGCCAGGTAAAGAGTCCCAGAGCCTTTGGACTCTCAATGAACCAAGTGGACACTTTCTTATTTGGGGACTACTCTTATCAAATAGATCCTTTTCATACTTCATCATACCGGTTCCCTTCTCTACTTAGAAGATAGACTCAGGACAGCAATGTTTCATTCCTCTCTTTGCTGTTCTTCTGATGCTACAGAATTTGTCATTTATCCTTCAGCTGGCTTTCTACTCAGAAATTGAGTACATATTTATATAGTGCTTACTATGTACCTGGAACTGTGCCAAATGCTTTTTACAAATTATCTTGTGAAACTGATCCTCATGTAATGCTTTGGAGAAACTGAGGCAGTATTGGAGATCAGAGATTATTAATATTTTATTGATAGTGGTGAAGAATTTAGAATCCATAGCTATAGATAGGACTGGAATGAAACTCTTGTCTCAAAGCATCCAGTCCATGGAGAGGTTGGACTGTTACCATATTAGCCAGCTGGCTGGATCTCAAAATATCCAGCAGCCTAGTGAGAGACTCCAAGCATTCTTATACACCTTCAGCACGCAGGGAAATAAAGATAGATGGAGGGATAGAGCACTGGGGGGATTGGAGTTCCAGGAAAGGAGTATAAATTCAGTTGTGACAGGTTGGGGGTATGGAGGAAGGATCATAAATTCTGATAAGTTTGGGAAGAAGCTAAGAACCACTGAGTCTGACACCAGAAAGATAAGGGCTATGTCCAAGTATTTGAGATAGGCCATCTGGAAGTTTTATGACTCTTTTAAATGCCAGTTTAAATAACCCTAAATGCGCCATAACCCTGCAGCCCCATGGTCAGAAAGAAGGGTTTCCACCAGGCAGAACAATTGGGAAACTAAGACAAAGCAATTGAGGGAAACTGAGACAGAACAATTGAGGGAAACTGAGACATGGGAACTATGGCACAATACTCACAACTATTGATCTAACAATTGATCCTTACAACAAAAGATCCCAAATATTAATCCTCACAAGAATTCTGTTAGATAGGTGCAATTATTTTTCCATTTGCGGTTGAGAAAAGTGAGGAAATACAGACTTGCCCACAGTTACACAACAAAAGAGTATGTAGGGTTGCCTTTGAATTCACAAATACCTGACTCCAGGACCAGCATTCTCTCCACTGCACCACTATCACTATATCACAAATGTAGAAATTAAAGCCCAGATAAGGTAAAAGTGGGAAAGATTGATATTTCTAAATTCCCTTTTAGTTTTAAATCTACAAAATAACAACCACACCATAACAAAAACCAGCTTCTATATCCAAAAGGAAGGAAAGCTGAGGGAAAAGATACTTGTCCCCTCACAATAACAGACCCCACCTAAGTGGAAAAATTCACTTGGACCACGTTCAGGCCCAGTGAAACCTAGCTTTCTGGAAGGGAGGGAGAGAGAGAGACACACACAGAGACAGAGAGACACAGAGAGAAAGGAGACACAAAGAGAAAGAGACATATATATATATATAGAGAGAGATATAGAAAAATATATAGAGACACACATAGAGAGATTACATTCTTTTTCTTACAAAGCGTAATTCATTAAACCCTGATTTTGGAGCTATGAGAAAATTACACAAAACTTAGATTTAGTTTCCATTTAAGTCTCTCCAAAAGGGAGAGAAAAAAAGATAGGATGTAAATATAAATGAACCAAGCTATTTGTTTCTTCCATAGAAAAGAATACACTCTCCTTCTAGCAAATGATTTTTACATTTTTTAAACACAATAAAGCTTTAAAATGAAAAAAGAAAACATTATTCTCTCATAAGTAGGCAGCTATTGTATTTGGCCTATTTTTGAATCTCTCATTTAGGACATTAGTCTGGTTTAATATGGTTCCCAGAACTGAGACGAAACTTAACTCAATGTCATAGTCTCCCCTTTATAAAATAAGAATGGTAGTAAAAGAGGGAAAAGGATCCACATGTACAAAAATGTTTGTAGCTATAAGAAATCTATAAGAATGTAATCTATAAGAAATGATGAGCAAGCTTATTTCAGAAAAGACTGGAAAGACTTACATGAACTGATGCTAAGTGAAGTGAACACTACTAACAGAATATTATACACAGTAACTACAAGATTATGTGATGATCAATTGTGATGAACTTGATTCTTTTCAGCATTGAGTTAAATCAATGTAATTCCAATAAATTTGTAATGACAAGTGTCATCAACAACCTGAGAGACAACTATGAAGACTGAATTTGGATCAGAGCATAGTATTTTCATCTTTTATAAAATGTTGTTATTGTTTGTTTGTTCCTTCTTCTTCCCCATTCTCAAGCTTTCTTTCTTTCTTTTTTTTTTTGCTTTTTCCCTTTTAAATCTGTTTTTTTTTCTCAGCATTATGAATATAGAAATGTGTATAGAAGAATTGCACATATTTAACCTATATCAGATTGATTGGGAGGAAGGGGGAAGGAGAGGGAGAAAAATCCGAAACATGAGGTTTTCCTAAGTGAATGTTAAAAACCATAATTGTATGTATTTGGAAAAATAAAATAAAATGCCATTAAAAAATAAGATTTTTAAATTTGACATTCTGTAAGATCCCTTTTATCTGCACCAAAGTGACAGAGTGGATGGAATGCCAGGCCTGGAGTCAAGAAAACTTATCTTCCTGAATTTATATTCATCCTCAAATACTTCCTAGTTATGCGACTCTGAGTAAGTCATGTAATCCTCTTTGCCTCAGTTTTCCCATCTGTAAAATAAGCTGGAGAATGAAAGGGAAAATTATCCTAGTATTTTTGCTAAGAAAACTCCAGATGGGTTCATGAAGAGTTAGATAAGATTGAACAACAATAGAATATTTTTGGTTCTAAATGTATGAGAATACAGGGAAATCAAAGAAGTATTCCACAGTATTCTAGTTATCATTAATAACCTAATGCTTTGTGGGTCTATCATTTAGTGATATCTTGAAAACAGTTTTTTAGCAATAAATCCAGTTCTTCCTTATGCAATAGAGTCTAATACTATTTCCTTTTGATCTTTAATATAACTTTTTTCCCCTTAGCTAGTCATGTAAATAAATCACAATTAATGAACCTTAACTTCCTTCTCTGTAAATTGTACATAATTATATTTACATTATTCATCTTCTGAAAAGTCTATAAGATCATAGGTTTGGAATTGGAATCATATATTCCAATTGGTTAGAATCATAGATTTAGAATTGGAAAGCTCCTTGGAGACTATTTAGTCCAAATGTTTCATGTTTCAGATGAGGAAACTGAAGACTAAAAATAGAAAGTGAGTTGCCCAATGTCATAGAGGTAATAAGTGGCAATACTGGGTTTTAAATTCAGCTCAAATCAAATTAGGTGATTGTCATAATGTGCTTTACAAAAATATTAAACTATGCAAATCTATCTACATCAAAATCAATTTATATAATAAGTATTGAATGAATGAACAAAATGAAGAAAGAGATCAGAAAAAATGGTCAGAAAGATTTAATGGAAAAGGTGATAATTCAGATAAATAAAAGAATGATTCTTTTACTGACAGAAGTAATTATGAAGTTGAGAGTAGGAGTATCTTTTAAATACATTGAAATATAATTCTGCGTTTTCATAAATACAAGTATATATTTTGGCAATTTAAATCAAAAGAGGATCAGAAACACTACCTTTAAACTTTTTTCTTTTCCCTGAAGCAATTAGGGTAAGTGACTTGCCCAGAGTCACACAGCTAGGAAGTATTAAGTGTCTGAATTTGAACTCAGGTCCTCCTGGTTTTAAGGTCAGTGCTCTATCCATTGTGCCATCTATCTGCTTCTATCTTTAAACTTTTAAAAGGCATTACACTGGAGAAGTTCACAGGCATATTTATAGGGAAAATAGCAGTAGAGTGACTGTTATCAGATACTGATTCTTTTTTCCAACCCTGAAATGACTTAGCTTTCCCAATATTGTTTGGGAAAGTAGCCAGACAACTAAGAAAGTCTCTGTTTAATGCAAGCACTATGCTTTCTCTCTCAATACAGGGGAGATTTTATTAGCATCAAGCAAGACTGGATGAGAAAAGATAAATCTTCTGGCACACAGATGCTTTTCTTTTTAGAGAGTTCTCTGGCTCCTCTCTTTAGAATCTCATCCCACTTATCTTGCTGAGCAAAACATAAGCTCACAGGATCTAGTCCTATACAAATAAATAAGATAGAAATATCTCAGGCACAGGAATCCAGGAGTAAAGCCTTATAGATCTAGCCACCTTTTCATGGTACATATTCCATGTTATTACTATTCCCATTTCCTACTGATTATTTTAGCTTTAGGGACATGATAATATTTTTATTTCTTTTAGGCTCATTCCTATATTTACTTAGAGCAAAAAAAATGACTTTCATTTGACATGATATCTTGTATTATTTAGTATATGAAAGTATCTATATATATCATATTAGCAGAGGTAGCTTCTTAATTATATTTTTCTAGATATAATAAATTAGATTGCATTTCCTGAGCTAGAAATGAGTGATGGTTGGGGGACTTTTGGGTGTCAGCCAGCCCATAACTAATGGTTCTGTGTATTGTGGAATTGGCTCCTTTTCTGGGTTTGATTTTTCTGGAGGGTAAGGATTGGTCAGATTATTCTTTTTGGTTATTCATATTAATAAATATCAAGTGCATATATTTGGCACTTCACTAAGTACTGGGATGTATCAATAATAATAATAATCACAGCTAGCATTTATATTGTATTTTAAATTTTATAAAGCACTTTATATACTTATCACATTTTGTTCTCCACAATAACTTTGTCAGGTGGGGGCTAATATCAATGTCATTTTATAGAAGATATTGAGCTTGAGAGAGATTTAGGGACTTGACATAATCACAAAGCTAGTAGTTGTCCTAGAAAGAATTTGAATTCATCTCTTTTGGACTTTATCTTCAGTACTCCATCCAATACACTACTGAACTAAAAGATGAGATATGACAATCTAATCCTATATGGAATTATTTTAAATTTGTTTTTAGAGTCATTAATAAAGACAAAGGAGAAAATATATTTGCTAAGTAAATTACATATTTGTCAATTTATTTTTTATGTAATGCTTTTTTGATCTTGTGCTCATTATCTGAGGCTTTCCATGTTACTTTCCCATGGGTTGCTACTTGTCAGAGACAGAAGTTTTTGCGAATATACAATTGAAATCAATGAAGTTACCTATGACTCTTAGAAATTCTGAGATAGGAGACCCTTTGCTACTTCTCCCAAGGGCTCAGAGAATTGTATATAGTAAGCTGGTTTGATCCTTTTGTAATGAATTTTGCTGACCTTTAATCAAATACTACATTTTTTTCATGTTTCCTTTATGTTGTAGTTTTATTCTTTTTAAGACTATTATCAGGATGTCAAAGTAATTTGCATATTATCTCCTTATGTGTAATATGCTTGTTTGTTAACTCACTGATACACTTTCAAAGAAAACTTTTTGATAACAGTCATGTTCTTGATTTTAAATTAATGTTTTTCTCCCCAAAGTATTTCTCATTGGAGGACATGATCAAGGAAAGTCATAATTGCACAGTAGACAGAGTCACTGAGCCTGGAGTCAGAAAAACCTGAATTTGAATTTGGCCCCAGATACTAGCCCTGTGATTCTGGCAAGCCACTTACCTTCTCTCTGCTTCTGTTTCTTCAATGTAAATAAATGGAGATAATAATATGTAGAATTTGCCTTGCAAGGTTTTTGGGAATGTTGAATGAGAAAATACTTAATAATTAATGAGAGTTTAATAGAACTAATGAGAGCTTAGCATAGTTCCATAGTACATATAAATGATTATTCCCTTCCCCTCAAAATTATACAAATTCATTTTTATTCCCTAAATATGTCTATTTAGATTAATGCAGTAGAATCTAAGTTCTTTAAGATGAGTGGTTTTTTTTAAGTCTCTGCATCCCCAGTACTTAGGACTATTTTAATAGTATTTAAAAGAATAAATATTATGTCATGTTGTTTAAGCCTATACTATGTTGAAAACAAATGAACAGTAGACATTTTAAGTATCATAGTGACCAAATTGCTTTAGAGACTAATTTGAAACTTTATTTGAAGAAAAAGAATAGTTATAAGAATGATTCTAACCACAATGTCTATCCAAGTTATTGATGGAGCCCACCATGATCAGTAGATGATTGGTACTAGCCATCGTTGCAATCTTGCTGCTGCTTAAATTGAGCTACAATTGCAGATGGAGTGTTTCTGACAGTTGCCCTGTTGCTTTCTATGAGATTGTCTTCACACTAATTGCTGCATTCAGAGGATTCCTGCAGTCTTACATACTGACTACTCATGGTTGTTTTCATTTTTATAGAATTTGTTTAAGGGGAAGTGTAAGTAACAGCAATTACCCTATAGTATTTGGCATAATTCCTGGCACACAGTAAGTGCATAATGAATGCTTGTTAACAGCATGACTGATGTGGATCAGGATTTGCTTTACACAAATTGGAATATCCATGAAATAAAGAACCTAATCCTTTGTGTGTGGAGATAAGTTAAAAGGACTCTTACATAGATGTTTATGTGTGTTTGGTCTACCTAAGCTCAATTCATATGGGTCTTCTATATGTAGTTTTTCTTTATCTTGAGTTTAAGAATGGGTATATTCTAAGATTCAAACTGACCAATATTTTCACAACAATAAGGGTTTTCATATTACAAGAAAATACATTCAGTTCAATTCAATAAGTCTTTACTAAACACTTAGAATGTAAAAAAATCCAATATTAGGCAGTTAGAATGCAAGAACAAAAATGGAATCCTGAGGAAATTGTGTACTACTCAAAGGGTGACAATTTTATTTGGGTACTTTTAACAAGAATTCACTTTTTGACTAATTATTTTTTTTCTTTTCTTTAATGGACAATGAACCCTTGCATTATGTGTCCAGAAAAAATTGTCATAGTCAGGTTTGAACTATGAATCATTGCGATAATGATCTGAAATTTTCTGTGAAGATGGCCAGAATTGTTGGGTTCATCACAGTGTACTCCTTTAAAAATTAGATATGGGAATTTTATTAAGAAGTTTATTTCTTAATTTTAGAAAGAAATAGACCATGACTACCTGGAAAAATGGCAAGACTTTATTCACTAATAGAAAGCCCATCAGATAGTAGGACTAAACTTCAGGAAGTCATACATGGACTAGGCAAAAAGTAAATATTACCATTTGGGGAAAAGTAGTATTCCCTTTCCCCATTTTCAATAATATATAAGGAATGAGATTGTTAAGTAAGACACTCCTGGATTTTATAACATCTTCAGAGATTGACTACTCATGTATAACCACACCTAACAACTTAACCTTGGGGCTATGTTTTTCTCCTTTATAAAATAAGCAGGTTAGATTAAATTATCTTTGAGTTCCATTCAAGCTCAAAATCTAAGGTTACATGATTTTCACTTTGAGGTTATGTGTATTCATTGCTTGACAGTTTTTGTTATAGTAACATATAATCACGTGGATTCTTTTAATCATTTGGGAACAAATTTCAGGAGTTCTTTTTCTTGTTTTGCAGCTTGAATGACCTCATCACCTAAATCTTTAGTGATTGTTCCCCCCTAAGAACCCTTCAAAAATAAACTCTTTCAGAAAGTGATTCAGCCACTTTATCAATGCTTGGTCCAAGTTCTAGTCACACTGTCCCACTCGATGGAGATTCCCATTGAGAAAGAAATAGGTAAATGCCTTTAAATAAAGATATGTACAAAATAAGGAACATGTCTCTCTAAGTTATGCATGATACACCTCTTCCCCACAACACTCACAAATATATACACAGAAAAATGGAAAGAATGAAAGAATGTAACCAAAATTGCTGTTTGATTTATAATAAAGATCTAGAGCTTTGGGAGGCCAACAGAAATCATATGGATAGTAATAAACAAATAAAATTTTTGTCCATAATTAGTCAACTCAGAAAATATGAATAAAGAGGAACTGAGTCAGTATTTAATGATACTCTCTTTCCCTTTCAAAGAGTACCTGAGACATATTTCAAAACAAAATATTTTTTAAAACACTTTAAAAAAGGCCTTTGACTATTCATTGGTTTAAATTATCAGTGCCATTATTGCCCTCCATTAGTATAAATAATGAAAGTGGGTATGGCTAATAAATTAGAATCAATAAAAGTTGAGATAAAGAAGTTAGTCAGAAAACTTTAGCCTAATTTGACTTACATTGACATATCAGAGGTCTATAAAAAATAACATTTAAAGCAATCACTTTGCCCAGATTTCATATTTATTAATATTCTTTTTTCAAGTTTCACAATTTATCAATTTATTAAGAGGTGGCATTATTGTAAAGTGAGAAAAGTGCTGGGTTTGGAATCTGAATATCTGCACCTGTCATTTACTATTTGAAGGCTTTTAGTCAAGTCACAATTTCTCTAGCCTCAGTTTTCTCTTCTGCAAGACTGGGGAGGTTAGACTATATAATTTAGAAAATCTTTTGTTCTCTTTATGATCCTACAAATAAGAAAGAGTTGGAGATTTTCTAGATGAATACAAAACCCATTGATTAAAAAAAAATCAGTTCTTCTAACTTCAAGTTAGGTGGTGAAGAGGATAGAGTACTTAGTCTTTACTTAGAAAGACCTGAGTTCCAATCTGACCTCAGACAGTTTTTATGTGGCAGTGGGCAAGTCACTTCACTCTATTTGCTCCCCAACCCAAAATTTCAATCTTCAAAAAATTTCCTTGTTCAGGAAGAAGGAAATGGCAAACAGTTACATTGTTTTTGCCAAGAAAACCCCAAGTGCTGTCATGAAGATTCAAATATTACTGAAATGACTGAATAATAATTGTAAATTCACTTTTTAATCTCAACATTTGTGAAATCCAGAAATTGTTGGCAACTATCAGTAAAATTACTATTAGTTACTACTGTTAGCTGTCATTTATATAAGCTTTAATTGGGACATTATGTATTTCTTTCATTTGATCAATTTGATCATAGGAATCCTTAGTTTCTGTTCTTCCAGTTATCTGTTCTCCACCTACTTTATGTCTCTTAATTCCTCCTGCCTGAATTATTGAATTCCACAACAGTTTCATTGTCTGTCCCTTGAGGGTAAAAGGGGGTTGTGGTTTTCTGACCTTACTGACCAGTTGTTCTATCATACTCTAGGGCCTCCCTCTGGCCATGTAGACTCCATAGCAGCTGCTTTACTTCCCCTCTGCTGAAGCCTTTTCCAAGGTTTCATGGTTTCACTGAGTTGCTATTTCATTTTATTCCAAGCACTTTTGCTGTTCACTTACCACCCTCCAACTCAAGAGCAGTTACTGCTATGCCCTTCTCTCCACTATCTAGCTATAGTCTTCTTTTTGAATACCCAAGATAATTTTACCCTCAAACTGAATGCCTGCATACAATGATAGCCTACTGGAGCTCATTCCTGTGATTAATATAATTCAACTTCATATTTTCCCCCTCCATAGCAGTGATCAGAATATCAAACAGCTATTGCTAATTCCATTTTCCTCCTTCCCACTGATTACTATCTCATTACTTTCTACTCCCAAAAAATCCTTACCACCATCTTATTTTAAAGTTACCTACCCTTTCTATTATACTGTTATTCCACTTCTCCATTTGCCTTGCAACCTTGAACCTATTCTGCTTCCTCTCTTTAAATTCCAATCCTTTCATTTCTCAGTTATTTTCCATGTCATCATTCCTACATTGCCTATACTCTCCTCCCTTCCCCATATTTACCTCTTAGTTGACCCCCCCCCAGTTCAACTCTTCCCTATACCTTTCTCTTTAGTCTCTTGCCCCATTTTCTGTCAAAAATCTTTCCCTAGAATATCAGTTCTGAATCACCACCACCACCATCTGCTGCCTTTCTTCCTACTCACATGATGTGAAAGACAATGAAGAAAACCATAAAACTGTGGTTGCTGACTCTATTTCAGATTTATATTATGTAATCTCTACTGGGCTCTCTATGCAGTAAAGTGAACATATCACACCTCTCTAATCAATTCACTATCCTACTCATCATAGTACCTTATTCAAGCTTTTTCACCTCTTTTTAGCCCTCACATGACTCTTCTATACATACTCTCTTAGCTGAAAACTTAGCCTTATTTTATGCTAGAAAAAAAAATGAAGTCATATGCTGAATTCCCTCTTCTCCATTCCTCCATTTCTAAAATCACTCAGAAACTTTGATCTGTTTTCTTCTTCAACCTTTTTTTCAGTAGAATAGTTGAGTCTTCTCTTTGTCAAAGCAAATTCCTCTAAAAACACAAATCATCCCATTTCATTTGACCTTCTTAAGCAGATTTCCCCCTCTATGATCACTACTCTCACTATTATGCTATAAGAAGCGATGAGCAGGATGATTTCAGAAAAATCTGAAAAGACCTAGTTAAATTGTTGCAAAGTGAAATAAGAAGAGCCAGGAGAACATTATACACAAGAACAATGATATTGTACAATGACAAAACATAAATGACTTAGCTTTTTTCAGCTATACAATGATCCAACATAATTCTGAAGCACTTATGATGAATAATGTTATCTATATTCTATATTGAAGTTTAAAGGGTGTTGACAATTTGAGCCTTACAAAGACACTCTGAGATATATAGTATAAACATCATTATCCCCTTCCATTTTACCCAGTCCTCCTGATTCCAAGTTCAGTATTGTCATAGGTAAAGAAAAGAAAAAGGAAAGTACTGAAAAGTAGAATAATGAGAGGCCCATTTTGTTTAGTGCATTAACTATGCGAGATGTGGTGACTTGGCATTCATGGCTGTTAATGTTCTCAAAAGCATTCTTTATATGGGCCTACCTGTCATTTGATTTCCTCTGAAACACAATAACTGCTTAGATCTTGATTTATCTTTAGCAGGGATGGCAGTGTGAATAAAACATTCTAATTTAGTTTAATAGCTGAAAAAGTGAAATCCAACTCAAGTTTGTAGTTTTTTGATGAGTTACATAGGAATCATCCACAATGAGTTATAAAAGGTTTTAGAGACTTTGATGCATAATGATGGAAAAGAATATTAATGGGATGGATACATTGCAAATTCATTATAAGGAAATGGATGGAAAACATTTCAGTATCATTTGAAAGTAGTCCTTTCTCCAACATTAATTCTTTCTTAGAAAAGAGATCCTTTAGTCATAGATATATTGGGAGGGATCTGAGCATTCCAGGCTTAGAAAAGGTTCTAAAGCTACCATCAAACAAGAAAATCTTTGAATACTTGTAAAAATGGAAAATATATTTGAAGAAGAATGTAAACTCTTATGTAAGTATAGGTTTGTTGTATGTTGAAGGAATAAAGAAATTAATTCATTTGATTCTCATAACACCTCTTTGAGATGGATTACATTAACTTCATTTTACAAATGAGAAAACTGAAGCTAAGAGAGGATTAATACCTTGCTCACAGTATTCCAAATAGTTAAGGGTCTGAGATAGAATCTGAAATCAATTTTTCTTGACTCCGAAGTCATCATTCTATATGTTATGTCTTTAGTAACAAAATGCCATGCAGCACATATCTGATCTTCTTTACCTTTCAAAGCTGAATTTTGTACTGATGGGGCTAAATATAACTAAGTCATTGTTAGAGAAGAGATTCAGAATTGGCATAGCAATTACTTAAAATCTCAAGTTCTTAATTCAAAGTTTTCTTTTATAACAGTAAAATTTTCAGCACAGTGTCTATCAGCCACATATATGTGTATATGTATACATCTACATGCATATGCATATACATATATGAAGGGTAGGTACTTCTTCCACCAATCTGCCCAAGCTATCTTTCTCCTGATATAGCCATTGAAAATTTAGGGTTACTTCTATGCCATGATAAGACAGTAAAATGCTATTGGTGAGTACATCAACTATTTACAGAAAAGTTTTAGAACATCAACACAGAGTTGTCAACGAACTAATTTATACTTTGATTTAATTTGACATACTGGGAGCCAAGTACTAGCACATATTACCTTGTATTGCTTTAAATCATGTCAGTGGGATCCTAATGCAATTTTATAATTCTAGGAAAAACTTTGTCTTATGTAAAAGAACTTAAACACTGGCACAATTATCCCATTTTGGGCTTGGTGACAAATTAAAGCTGACAAAGTAGAAAGGAAATTAACATACTTTGAAATGGGAGCATGTTCACTCTAATGGATTAATTTCTACATTCACCTGCCATTTTTCTGTTTCAGTAATAATAACGAAAAAACTAATGAAGTCAGATACACCCATAAACTTCAATAGGAAATGAGTTCATGACTGCAGCGATTATGGCTCCATCAAGCCCCTTTATTGTAAAACCCTATTTTCAAAAATGCATAAATTTTTATTGAAGATTCCTTTTAGATAGGAATTTCACATAGAGGTCTCAGTTCAGAAGCATTAGAAAATGCATTAGTTCTTCATTTTTAAGGTGAAAGATTGAAGCAAAAACATGTACACTGACTTACAAGTACCTGTTTGTTTTCACATAAGGGATGTTCCCATAACTCCTCAGTGCAGTGGCAGAGAAGCCATAGCTTCTAAGTTCTATTTCCGTCCCTTAAATTGACCCAGTTTGTAACTGAAGGAAACCATTAAATTAAAAAAGTATATTCACTTTTCCATCTTTTTAAGGCTCCCATTTCCATTTGGAAAAAGGACAACATCCTGTCCATGTTTGCCTGGAGTTTTATGAACATTATTGTTGAAGGCATTTTAAAAAATTCTCAACAAAAAAGTATGGTTAAAATATTGTAAGTCATTTTCATTAGTTTAAAGATTCAATATTATATTAAAAATAGTGAATTAGTCCCCTTCATAAGGTTTCAAAGGTTATATTATCACCATTATTCTTCCAATGAAAGTTTAAGATACAATTTAATAAGCTTCTTATTGGATTTGTAACCTACTGATTTTATTAGTACATGCAGTGAAAAAAACTAAAAAGGGAACACATGTTCCTTTTCCTTTTTTTTCCCTGAGGCAATTGGGGTTAAGTGACTTGTCCAGAATCACACAGATAGGAAGTATTAAGTGTCTGAGATCAGATTTGAACTCAGGTCTTCTTGACTTCGGGTCTGGTGCTCTAACCAGTGTACCACCTAGCTGCCCCCACCCTTTCCTCTTTAATAGCTCACTTTTAAACTAGTCCTGAATGTACCTGCTATGATGAGAACTCAAGCTAGGTACCCATTTGAAATCTAGTTATTGCACTGATTCAGAATAAGGAAATTCAGTTTTTATACTTTGCCCCTAAGTAGTGTAACCTTGGGCAGATCAATTAAATTCTCTGTGTCAGTTTCTTTATCCATAAAGAAGGATACAACTTGCCTCATAACAACCTCACAGGAACAGTGGGAGAGAATCAGAACATTCCTGAAAAATGCGTTGACATTTTTGAAAGAAGCAAAGAATAAAAAAATGTAATATACTGATCAGTGTTTGAGGGTCATATTCTAAAGTCAACATTAACATCCCAATGTTAATAGGAAACTTTTGATCATTAGTAAAAAGATAAATTCAGGATATACATAAGATTTGCTGGGGACTGATTCAGTCCTCAAGGGATGGTGGGTTGTTGAGAGATAAGAAAATGCTTCCATCTTTTTGTCTTTCAATTCCTTTTTCCTTTATCTTTTTTTTTTTAATAAAGCTTTTTATTTGCAAAACATATGAGTGACTTTTCAACATTGACCTTTGCAAAAAAAAAAACTTTTTTTTCCAAAGCTTTTCCTTTCCCTCCCCCCGCCCCCCACCCCTAGATGACAGGTAATCTAATACATGCTAGATAGGATAAATTATATGACAAATACAATACATGTATACATATCTATACAGTTATCTTACTGTACAAGAAACATCAGATCTAGAAAGAGAAGAAGAAAAAAAACAACCTAAGAAGGAAAACAGAATGCATGGAAATATTCACAGAAAGCGTTAAAATGCTGTGTTGTGGTTCACTCTCAGTTCCCACAGCCCTCTCTCTGGATGTATATGACTATCTTCATCGCAGCACAACTGGTTTGAATCACATCATTGTTGAAGAGAGCCATGTCCATCAAAATTGATGATCTTATAGTCTTGTTGCTGTGTATAATGTTCTCCTGGTTCTGCTGATTTCACTCAGCATCAGTTCATGCAAGTCCCTCCAATCCTCTCTGAAATCCTCCTGTTGGTCATTTCTTACAGAACAATAGTACTCCATAACATTCATATACCATACTTTATTCAGCCATTCTCCAATTGATGGGCATCTTTTCAATTTCCAGTTTCTTGCCACTACAAAAAGGGCTGCCACAAACATTTTTGCACATGTGGGTCCCTTTCCCTCCTTAAAAATCTCTTTGGGATATAGGCCCAGTAGAAACACTGCTGGGTCAAAGGGTATGCACTGTTTGATAACTCTTTGAGCATAGCTCCAAATTGCTCTCCAGAATGGTTGGATCCGTTCACAGTTCCACCAACAATGTATCAGTGTCCCAGTTTTCCCACATCCCCTCCAACAGCTATCATTATCATTTCCTGTCATTTTAGTCAATCTGACAGGTGTGTAGTGGTATCTCAGAGTTGTCTTAATTTGCATTTCTCTGATCAATAGTGACTTGGAGCACCTTTTCATGTGACCGGAAATAGTTTCAATTTCTTCGTCTGAAATTTGTCTGTTCATATCTTTTGACCATTTGTCAATTGGAGAATGGCTTGAATTCTTATATATTTGAGTCAATTCTCTATATATTTTAGAAATGAGGCCTTTATCAGAACCTTTGGATGTAAAAATATTTTCCCAGTTTACTGCTACCCTTCTAATCTTGTCTGCATTCATTTTGCTTGTACAAAAACTTTTCAACTTGATATAGTCAAACTTATCTATTTTGTGATTAATGATGACCTCTAGTTCTTCTTTGGTCACAAATTCCTTCCCCCTCCACAGATCTGAGAGGTAAACCATCCTACATTGTTCTAATTTGTTTATAATATCATTCTTTATGCCTAGATCATGAATCCATTTTGACCTTATCTTGGTATATGGTGTTAGGTGTGGGTCAATGCCTAATTTCTTCCAGACTAGTTTCCAATGATCCCAGCAGTTTTTGTCAAATAGTGAGTTTTTATCCCAAAAACTGGGCTCTTTGGGTTTATCAAACACTAGATTACAATTGTCATTGAGTATTTTGTCCTGTGAACCTAACCTATTCCACTGATCCACTACTCTATTTCTTATCCAGTACCAAATGGTTTTGGTGACCACTGCTTTATAATATAGTTTTAGATCTGGTGCAGCTAGGCCACCCTCATTTGCATTTTTTTTCATTAATTCCCTTGAAATTCTTGACCTTTTGTTTTTCCAGATGAATTTTGTCGTTATTTTTTCTAGTTCAGTTAAATAATCTCTTGGGAGTTTGATTGGTATAGCACTAAATAGATAGATTAGTTTAGATAGTATTGCCATCTTTATTATATTCGCTCGACCTATCCAAGAGCACTTGATGTTTTTCCAATTGTTTAGATCTGACTTTATTTGTGTGGAGAGTGTTTTGTAGTTTTGCTCATATAGATCCTGACTTTCCCTTGGCAGATATATTCCCAAATATTTTATACTATCGATAGTTATTTTGAATGGAATTTCTCTTTGTATCTCTTGCTGTTGCATTTTGTTGGTGATGTATAAAAATGCTGATGATTTATGTGGATTTATTTTGTATCCTGCAACTTTGCTAAAGTTGTGGATTAATTCTAATAGTTTTTTAGTTGATTCTCTAGGGTTCTCTAAGTAGAACATCATATCATCTGCAAAGAGTGATAATTTGATTTCCTCATGACCTTTTTCCTTTTATCTTTACTGACTTTTATCTTTACAGACTTTTTCCTTTATCTTTACTGTATACTTTAGGGCAACTAAATAGTACAGTAGATACAATGTTGGGTCTGAAGTCAAGAAGACCTCAATTCAAAACTGGCCTCAGATATTCATCAGCTGTGTGGTCCTAAGCAAGCCACTTAGCCCAATTTGGCGAACCATTCCAGTAACTTTGCCAAGAAAACCCTAAATTGGGACACAAAAAATCTGACGTTACTGAGTAATAACAGTATATTTCCTTAATTTTTCTACCTGAACCATTCCAAGTCTTATCTTTGTTTCACTGAAATGTGTTTTGTCTTTAAATATTTTTGTCTTTCCACTTTCTCTCTTACCTCTTCCATTTAATGCAATCAACTCTTTTTCTTTTATTCCAATATACCATATACAAGATGATACCTGAAGACCCCATTATAATGGCTGAACTCACTAGTATTTTTATTTAATTGTATATATAGATATACATATATCTATATATAAACTGTTCTGGATATTTGAGTAAATGGAACTTTATCATGCTTGATGAACTGTTCCTCTCTCAGCACTGAGAAAAGCAAGGAAATGGAAGCTCATTGTTAACAGGGGTTGTTTCATTATACTTACATGCATAAATACATACATGTGTGTACACCCACACACATATATGCCTAGCAAAGTATATGATATATAGTAAGTAGTGCTTAATGAATAATTGTTGATTGACTGAGGATTGATTAAAGAGGCTGACAATCAATTGCAATAGACAAATTGTGTCTAGGTAGGCCCAAGGCAAATTGAGTGAGAACTTGGATAATGTGGCTATATAAATTGAAAGACAGTGATGTCTGCTTCTGATTTAAGTTCAATTCTTTAACTCTCACCCAGAAGAACTAATTACTTTCTCAAGTATTCTTTGTCTAACAGGAAATCAGTTTTAAAAGAATTGGAAAATCAAAAATTAATAAGAATAACACTTTTGGAAGTAGTGCCATTTCTGAAGGTGATAAAGTTTGCTGTCTAGTGTTGTGATCTTGAATTTGCTGGCCTGTCTTTGTTGCTTCTCAGACTTGGAACAATATAATTGCTTATTTTATATAAAATAGTGAAAGTTACAAATTATTAAACATCACTTTGCCACACAAATATTGTGTTGATGTTAGTAATTTTTGTGAAAATGTCCAGACATTGTCCAAATAAACAAATCATTAAATTTGGAAATAAAGGTGTTTTGCTTTGGAAACAATCAGGGCAAGGACTATTGCAACTGAATCCATTACAGTACAATTATCTCTTCACATTTCAACTTTTTCCATCACACTTAATCTTTAAAATCCTTTGAAGCTCCAAAATCATATTTTTGATATTATGAGATTCCTAATTAGTTTTACTGCCTCTGCTTTCAACATTTTCCAATAAACTTATGTCATAACTGTCAAGTTGATATTTCTAAACCACAGGTGGGTCTGACCAGGTCACATATCACCCTTGCTGAAGAAATTTCAGTGTCTTCAAATTGTCTCTCAAATAAAGTTTATATTCCTCTATTTGGCTTCTATAGCACTACACTACCTGGCTCCACTCTATCTTTCCAGACTTATCACTTCTTATTCTTCACACAATTTATATCCCAGATAGACTGGCCTGGTTTATATTTCTCATAGACAATATTCTCTTTCCATGTCTTTATAGAGACTACCAGGAGATAGAATACCCAGTTTACATTCCATCTTTAGTTCTATTTCATGTCACTCCTACCTGCCTTGAGAAGTCAGCTCAAGTGTTAGTTCATCTTAAATAACTAGCTGGACCTTCCCAATTTCTAGTGCTCTCCCTCAGAAATTACTTCATATATATTTTTGTATTTAATTTTATGTAATTTCCTCCTCCAATATTTTTTTAATTTTTCTTTTTTATTCTCAGTCTAGTTTAATGCCTAGCATATAATAGGCACTTAATAGGTGCTTACTTAATTAAATTGAAACTCCCTTCTGTGGGATACAGGCAAAATTTACTTAGCAGAGGCAGAGGCATATAGTAAAATAAATGCTGTTTTGGGATTCAGGCATCTTTCTGTTTTACTTATCTCTTTCAATACTACTACTTTTCATCACAAGTACTCTACATTCAGATTGGATGTTTTACTATCTACATAGTAAGCCATGGTCATTATCTTTTTACTTTAGATCTTTCTCATAACTGAAATACCTCTCCATGTCTACTTTAGTCCATCACCATCTGTGCATTCTTCAAGGTCCATCTCACTTCTCACCTTCACAAAATGCCAATTGATTTCCCCTAAATGACTATTTCATTGCCATTTATATCACCATATTTTATCTTGCTCTGTTTCATAAGTATGTTATACTTGAGTGAATACTTTGATTCCATAACTGTGTTGTAAAATCATGGATAGGCAGGATCACCTTGTCTCACATCTTTCGTGTCTCTCTTATGAGTGAGATAATTAGTTTTGCTACAGCAAATAGTATTATGGGTGAAATTATAGAATATTTTGCTGATGGTTGTCTGACAGGGGCCAGTTGACTATATTTCAGCTGTCGTAGTGATGAATGTCTACTGCTAAGAAAGAATTGAACATGTAAGCTCTTTTATTCATGGACAGTTATCTCCTGCTGATGAAGAATATTGCAACAAACTGAATGAATATTAGTGAATAAAGATGTTTAGAAAGAGTCCAGAAAATGACAGTGATAGGAAAAAAAAACAAACATTTTAAAAAGGTAATGAAAAGCCAGAAATATCAAAGCAGTTGTAACTGATAGAAAAGCAATGCTAATTATCAAACTCTTCAAACTGATACATTTAAGAGGAAACAATATACATGTCTAGTTGAAATAATCAAATGAAAGAAATTCTACTACCATGTTATATTTTTGATTTCTAAAAAAATCCTGCTTTAAATATATTATAGCCTTAATATTTCTTTTTGAATATTGTGAATAATTTCACTTATATTCATAATAAAATTTTTATTTGTGGAGTTGCTCACTTAATAAAAATATTTTTCATGCATTATATAGAAACTACCCATTCTGGAAAGCAACTTAGAACTGTGCTAGGAAAATGCTTCAATTACTGATGCCCTCTCATTCAGTAATACCCCTCTTGGACACAAGAGTGATCTCCTATATCCTTTATTTGCAATATAAAAATATGGAGACCAAAAAGAAAGTGGGAATAATGTTGTTATCCACTAATCAAGAATGGCTGAACAAATTATGATATATGAATGTAAGGGGTCATTATTGCATCATAAGAAACTTGGAAAGACTTATCTAGATTGATGCAGAGTTAATAGAAATGAGAATAATATACACAATATAAAGGGAATCACTATCAAAAGATCAGAAATCAGGTGAAAACAACTAATATTGACTCTAGAGGACTAATGAGGAAACAATTCTTTTCTCGAGGAAGAATGATAGAAGGCAAAAAGTCTGAAATGAAGCATATGTGTGTTCACAAGTAGTCAATGTGCAGGGAAAGTTCTATGACAAGGGTTTATTATTGGGAAGTGACTTTTTAAAAAAAAATCAATAAAAATATTTTTATAAAGGAATTTTGGCAAAACACACAGGGAGTCCAGCATTAATGAAATAGCCTTTCCATTTTTTAAGATATTTTCTATTATCCATAGATCTGCAAAAATATATCTTAAGCAGCATGAAAATATAATTAGTTCTGTGTTTCATACTAATACTTTTATCCTGTTCATGGTGAACTTATTAATACATTGCCCACGCAAAAGGCTATGGTGCCCACACAAGACTATTTACAGCATGTCTTTCATGCTGTGCTAGAAAATTGTAATTTATGCTTGATTTTGTTTCTCAGCATCTGTGAATTTGTTAAAGAAAACTACAAGATCTTTAAATATAAACTGGTACAAAAGTTTAGTGACTAATAGTAATGATACAAAATTTATGCATGATTGTCAAATGAGAATTAGGAATAGAGGGGGAAGATAATAAAATGATAATTTTGCCCTAAAGTACCCACTGATTAGATAACTTCATTCCAAAGAAAGGAAAAAACAGTAGGAGATCCTTTCCTTCAGTTAAGTTCCACAGGGTTCCAGGTCAAGGGCCATTTAAATATTCAAAATCCAAGAAGAGTGATGTACACTGAGTACTTCAAAAGGAGAGGATTCTTTTAAAGCAACTTCAAAGGCCACTTGTGAAGTTTCCTCCTCCTCCTCCTCCAGAGGTAATCTCCTTGAGGGCAAGGACAATTTTTCATTCAGTTTTTATATCCTTAGGACATTGCATATTCCTATTCTTAGCAATAGCCTAGATTGTTCCTGACATCTATCTCTTCCATTCTTACTCACATGAATGAAAATAGAAGAAATCACACTAAAATGCTGATGGGGTATGGCACAAATTTATGTTACCTAACTCTACCAAGGTGTTCATTTATCAAGGCAATTTTTTTGAACCACTCCAAACTTTGCTAAGAAAATCCCACACAGAGTCAAGACAGACTCAATTGAAATGACTGAACAACAGCCTTCCTCTATCATTTCCCATGGAAACTATTCTGTCTCATCTCTTCTTTCTTCTACACCATTTCATAGCTCTCCTCCAATCTTCTGAGAGATGGATCTCACCTCTTTTGTTTAAGAAAATTGTGTTCATTTACAGTGAGCTTCTCTTTCCATCTTCTTTCTATCTTAAAACTCTTTAGCTTTGTGCTTACTCTCACTTCTCCCCATCAGTTGATACTCCTCTTTACCTCAATACCAAGAATTCATATTCATATATACTGCCTCCACTCTAACCCTAGATCCTGGTCCCTAGATCCTGGTTCCTTTCCTACAACTTTCAAATATTTTGTCTCCCATCTTTTACAAAAGAAAGAAGACTGCATTAGCTCCTACTATCTCCTTAAGACATCATTCTAAACAGAAAATCTAATCTATAAACACAGCACTCAAGAGAACCATAGAAAAAGTAAACAGGAATGTATATATATATATATATATAATCCAGGGAAAAAAAGGAAGAGGATGAACATTATCTGAAACTTGATCTCATTAGTTTTAGCTGTAAGAGGGAATAATTTAATCATTCAGTTGGGTATAGAAATTGATCTAATCCTATAAAAAAGTAGGAAAAGAAAGAGGAAAAGAAAAGGGAGGAACAGGATAGAAGGGAGGGCAGAAACACTAGGGAAAAAGATAAGAAAAGGGGCAAAAGGTTAATAGAAGATAAGGTAATGGGTGTAATGGGTTAAAAAATGCTAGTAAGAGAAGGGGGATGGGTGATAGGAGATAAGGTAGTGAATGGGGTGGGTAAAAAAACTAAGGACAGGTTAAAAAGAGAACAAAACATACAGGGGAGAATATAGGATGATGGAAATACAGAGCTGGTAATCATAACCTTGAATATGAATGGGATGAACTCTCCTATAAAACTGAAGTGAAAGAAAGTAAAACTATATCTCTATACACACTAAAAACCAATAACACTTTATAACATAGTTTTGTTTTTGTTTTTGTTTTTTTTGGGTTTTTTTTGCCAGCAATAATGTGACATAGATGGCATATTACTACCCAAGTTTTCAGGTGATGAATTTGTCAGTCTTCAAAAAGAACACTTTTTTGGTGCTTACTATGTACTAAGCACTGTGCATACTTCTTGGAATAGACAAGGAAAATGAAAGACAGTTTTTATCTTCAAAGAACTTACATTTTTATAAAGGAAGATAAGAATCAATATTAAAAAACAAAAAAGCAAAAAGCTTTCCCTATAAGTAAGGCAAATAATTCAGAGGGGAAAAGACAAGCAAAGAAAATGAAAGTCAACATTGGAAGTGAAAATTGAAAAGCTTTACAGATTTTTAAATGTTAAATATCTTAATTGTAATATTAATAGTTGTATATAAAAATTAAAGTGGTTTTCCTATTGCTTAATCTTATCTATAATAAATTTTCATAAAAGTGAAAGAAAAATAACCTACCTAAATTTGTTTTAACATATATACAATAGTATCTTCACCTGGTAACCACAGCTAGGACTGAAATCCGGGTCTCTTAGTCATCTACTGGATGCTTTTTATTTAAATCACATCACTATTGTTTACTAATCAAACAATTTTACAATCTTTCAATCAGTTTATTTAACACTGTTCCATGTTCTGCAAATGCCTCAGTACAACATCAGTCAGCAAAAATTGAGTTCAAATCCTTCCTTAGACATTCATTGGCTAAGGTCAAGTCACTTAATCTCTTGATCCCAGATTCCTCATTGATAAAATGGGAATAGTAATTGAACCTACTTCTCAGGGTGTTTGGAAAGATCAAATAAGTGAACATATTTAAATATAGAATAAAGGTTATGTATTATTATTATTGTTATTATTATTTTCATATAGTAGTAGCAGTAGTAGTAGTAGTAGTAGTTGTTGTTGTAGAAGTGGGAGGAGCAGAAGGAGAAAGAAGAGGAAGACTATGGTTATTACTACTTTGCATCTTTCCTATTTGGTTTCAACTATATGAAACAAGATTCCCTTCCTAGTATAAAGTCATCATTTCTAAATTTACCATTATGTTACTAACTCAAAAAAAAAAATCCACCTCTCTCAGTCTCTTCTTTCCTCTGATTGGAGAGCTAGAGAATGGAGTGCCAAGCTGCTCTGAATGGCTTCCATTATAGAGGTCAGAAACTGGACTAAACTCACTCTACCTTGTATATGCTGTCTTCCCCATTTCCAACTCCTTCAATAAAGTACCCCTGTGCTAAGTACTCCTTGTTCTCCCTATCCTTTTCTGCTTTCTTTTATATGTTGTCTGTCCCTTTATATTTTAAGCTCCTTGAGGGCAGGTAGTGTTACTATCTTTTTATTAATTATATTTCCCATGTTTAACACAATGCCTGACATATAATGGGCATTTAATAAATGATTATTGGATTGAATTGAATTAGATTAATAATAGTATCAATAATGGTGGTAGTGGTAGTAATAGTAGTAATAGAAAATATTACCATCCTTTTAAAATAATTTTTACTTTGGTTGGACAGCTAGCTATCTAATCAGTGCATAGAGCACTGGGTTTGAAATAAGAAAGACTAATCCTTATGAGTTTGAATCTGACCTCAGACAATTACTAGGTGCATAATTTTGGGCAAATTATTTAATCCTATTTGTTCAGTTTCTTCATCTGTAAAATAAACTAAAAAAAGAAATGGCAAATTATTCCAGTTTCTTTGCCAAGAAAACCCCAAATGGGTTCACACAGAGTCAGACATGACTGAAACAACTCAACAACATAATTTGGTTGGCAAAAATAAAATATCGTATTGCATGTGCTACAGACTGAAAGAAATCCAGAGAATAGTTGAAGAAAAGAGGACTTTAAGTGAATCAAAAAGAATGAACAAGACTTGGAGATAAGGCATGAAGAAATTAAGGTGAAATATAAAGAAGATATTGATGATATATGGTTTCAACTACTAAGCTGAGTAATTTAAACATGATTCTAAAGATGATTAGGAGCAACTGTTGGCAATTAAGCAGCATGGTCACATAATGAAAGGTTTTTTTTTTTTGTTTTTTTTTTTTTAGTAATGACAGTTGTGTGCCTAATGGTGAGTATATTTTATATTTTAATTATAATAATCCTCTATATTAATATTTTGCCTTATGTTCATTAAATAGTTTTAGTCATATTATAAGTAGACTAGAGGTAAGTCACTGGTCTCTCAGTTTATAAGCCAGCGTAGTGTTTTAGAATCTCTCCTTTTACCAGTGTCAGGATCATTAATATTGTGTATAGATGTGCTGGGGCTGATGAGGAAGGAACATAAGTATACCTTTATGGCCTAAACCTCTATTACCATAATTTTTAAAGGTCCTGCATTACATTTCATAGTACTAAAGAATTAGAAAAAAAATAAAAACCTTTTGACTAAGAATAATCAAGTAGTCAATGTGGGATAAAATTACATATATCATAATTGAAGGAAATTGTAAGAAGTTACATTTTAAGAAATTATGAATATGATGAATGCAGAGAATAATGGGATGAAGGAGAATCAGAAAATTAATATAGTGATTATATTAATGTAAATGGAAGAACAATAATGACAAAATCACCTAAAATAAATGATATGTAACTGTAATTATCAAGGTTGACCCTGAAATAGAAAGAGATTTAAAAAACAACAACAACAACACATACCTTCCTTCTTTGCAGAAATGGATTATGGGTGTGGAACATTGAAATTTTGACTATATTTGCTAAACTGTATTTTTTAAATTGTTACAAGGTTCATTTTTCTGGGTATGAGAGATTAGGAGATATCTGAAAATGAAAATCACGTAAAATGAAAAGGTTTTTACCTTTTCCAGGGCTCTCTGATCCTACTTATTAAAGAAACCTCGTATGTGTCTAATATTCTCCCAAATGATGTTTAGTGGCTGATTACTTTTCCTTCATAATACTAAGAAAGGTCAGTATTATTTTTCTCATTCAGAGACTTTGCAAAGAGTTTTATAAATCAATAATAATTTTATGGAGGAGAAAATTGAGATTTAGAAGTTAAATCATGTAGTTACAAAGGGATATTAGCATTAGAATTGGGAATTCATGAATTCCTAAACTGAGAGGTTTTTCTCTTTCTATCTTTCTCTCTACTTTTCTATAATTCTCTATTCTTTCATTCCTTCTTTTCTTTGTTTATTTCTTTCCTCCCTTCATCTCTCCCTTTCTTTCTTCCTCCCTCATTTCTCCTTTTCTTTCTTTTTTTCCTTTTTTTCTTCTTTTTCTATCTCTTTCTCCTTTCTTTCCTTCATTCATCTATACCTCACGCTAGCATTCTGACTTCTACTTGATTACAGACATTCTTTTGATATTTTAAGGAACAGGGAATCTATTTAAACAGAAGTCATTTTCAAGTCAAAGCCAACAGCTAGAAACTATATCTCTGTTTGATATGATTGGTCAGCCCAGTTTGCTGAGGGCCTTCATAATTCTATATTGGTGGTGAAAGCCATACTCACGGGTGCAACAGTGAAGACACGTTTTGACCCCCTGGGCCAATTCTATTTTGGAACCCTGGTTCAGGTGACTTACTGAGCAAAGACAAAATAAGATGTTTCATAAATATTTAAGCTGATAATGATTTAACGTGACACAGATTCTTTTATATTGGCTCTGCAGAATCTTGCCTGTGGTATAGAAAAGTTAGAGTGAAAAATTAGGGAAAGATAGCCAGGGAAAAATATGAAAGAACATTTCGTATATTGTTTTTCCCCATATATAGTCACATTCTATTTAACTCAGGAAGGTTTTAACCTACAGATAATATTGAATGATAGCAACAGCTCACCCTACATGTTCCCAAAATGTGCTGAGGGAAAAATAAACTTTTAAATTATTTTCACTACCCTTCAAGTTTCAACATGGGTTGGCCATCTTCTAGCATAAAGCTTTCTCTAATTCCCCTAGCTGAAACATTATCTCCATTCCCAAATTTCACCAGCCTTCTTGGTTTGAATCTTTTTGTCTCTAACATTCTCTACTTTATGTTATAACTCTCTTGTACACATTGTCTCTCTCCTCTCTCTGTCTCCTTCATAGAAAGAGAAAAGGCACTGTGAGAATAAACACTGTTTTTGTTGCTCTCTGTCTCCTCAGAGCCTAGTAAGATGTTTTGCATATAAAAGGCATTATGTGAATTTATTGGTGTGTAAATATCTATGTCTGCCTGTCTGTCTATCTACCTATCCATTGAATTGAATTAATTCTCAAAATTTCTCCATTCTTTCATTGTTTCTTTATTTCATCATATATCATCCTCCAAAGGAGGAGTCAAAGTTCCACATCTGTGATTTCACCCACATAGGGAACTTCTAGTAAAGAAAATCACTTCATGGATGTAGATTAGCAGTTTATGTGTAACAATTCTAAACACATTGTACAATACTGAGAATTTAAATGACTTGTACAGAATCACTTAGAGATAATATACCTTGGTATATTCAAGTAACACTTGAATTCAGGCTTTTCTATCTCTAAGGCAATTCGCATATCCAATATGCCACATTGCCATTCATAAATATTTATTAGTGTTTGTTTTCCTGGTATTCCATGTGTATTCTATAATTATATTTTATATCTATCCATTTCCAAATTGATTATTTAGTGTACCTGTGACTAAGATAGGTGCATTTGTGCAAGCCCTTATTTGCTGAATGCTAGTTCAAATACTTTCTGAAACAAAACCTCACTCTTTTTAAGTATTATTTTTATGTCCAGCTTTCATTTGGTAGTAACATTACCATCCTACAATTACAAGAAAAATCATAAGACTGGAAGAGACCTTGAAATGTCATCTAGCTTGATCTTGAACACTAGCACTAAAATACCCACTAGGGCCACCTAAAAGCTTGTTAAAATGGGACTAGGTTCATCAGTTCTGACATGGTTGAGGTTATCTGAGGCTATTGTTCATGGTCTTTAAAAATAAGTTTAAAACTTTATAGTCATCTGGGTGGCTTATTCCTGAGAAACTTTTTGGCATATTTTTGATAGGTTTCTTAATTCCTCTCATTCAATTCTTTTGAAATTTTAAACTCCATTTAATCAAACTGGACAATAGGTATCTAATTCCTTATTATCATGTCTATCTTCCACTCCCCCGTGTTAATTGCTTCAATTCTTCCCTATTTCTTCCCACTCCCCAGTTTTCTTCATTATGTTGTTTTTATAGTGTTTAGGGAGCATGCTCTTAAAGTTTCTTTTCTTTTTAAATTATTTCCTTGGAATGTGTACTTAATTCGTTTCCCCCAACATATTACTTGGGAATCTTGGGTGGCTAGAACCCAGGGGATTGTGAACAAAGAGAATAAGCAGAAAACTAGCTTCTGGAAGAAACAGGAAGATGCCATTTACTAGCCAGATAAGGAACTTTTAGTGAAGGACTTGTCCAAAGTACAGTCATACAGAGATTACTGTTTCCCTGTGGCCTTTATGGGATCAAACCTGCAACCTTGTTTGTATTAATACCATACTCTAACCAAGTGAGCTTACAGACACTAGAAAAGTCCTCACAAGGTGGTCAGAAAAAGCAATATAAGGACAAACTCAAGGTCTCTCTTAAGAACTTTAGAATTGATTATCTAACATTGGAGACACTGGCACAGCACTTCCCAGCATGGTGTGTCCTCATCAGGTGCTGTGCTCTATGATCAGAGCAGAATTGAATTAGCTCAGAAGGCAAGCAAGATGCACAAAGTTAGAGAAGCCACTCTAAATGTTCATAGGGACTATTTGTGTCTGATCTGTGGCAGAGAATTCTGAGTTTGTATTGGTCTGATCAACCCCAGTCAGACGCAATGTAAACAACACTGACATAGTGATGTCGTTCTGGTTCTTTTCAAGAACAAAGGACCTCCACAACCATCCAGAGGTTAAGGACATGGCTCCTGCTATTACTCTTCCTCCAAAAGCTGGAAAATTCTTGTTAATTTTTTTTCCTTTTTGCTGAGGCAATTGGGGTTAAGTGAGTTGCCCAGGATCACACAGCTAGGGAATGTTAAGTGTCTGAGACTAGATTTGAACTCAGGTCCTCCTGACTTCAGGGCTAGTGCTCTATCCACTGTGCCACCTAACTACCCCTAAATTTTTTGATCTTCCCTTCTTTGTCTATTTAAAGAACACAAGACAGAACAACTGAAGATGTGAAAATCACTGTAAGATTACCATCAAATCATACCAAGATCACCTGAGAGATTATTATAAACAGGCTTGACATCTTCAAAACAGAGAATAGTATGCCAGTTTTTTTATTACAATTTTAAGAAAAAAAAACAAAAAACAGTGTTATTTATGTTATTAAATGAGCAATATTATAACAGAACATACATTTTAAACATTTATGAGTTATTAAACTTTTAAAAGTATTTCTACATTTCTAGCCTTTATGGGTTATTTACATTTTTTAAACAAATTTTATTTTTTTACTTATTTTAACTTTAACAAAGAAATTTTGCATATTTATGATTTTAAAAGATAAAACATCTTGATAATATATAGCATTGTACATATTATGCATTTCTGAGTTTCTAAACTTTTTCTGTGTTGTCTACTAGCATACACATGTCATCTGCTTCTGTAAAACTCCCTCCAATTTCCATTTAATTTCCTCTGCTGCCCCATGATATATAAGGGAGAAAGTTGCAATATGGAAGGGATAACTATTTTGAAAAGCAGTGTTTTGAAAATATCCTATTTCCTATCTCTCACCCTCTTCCCTCCAGCTTCCCCTAGCATGTTTATTTTTAAACTTTACTTTAATGTTATATTTTGTTTTTATATTAAAATCTTTACAGATTATACCCACTTTGTAGTTCTTTTTTATTTTTTTTAACAAATTTAAACAAGCAAAACTAACAAAATGTTATTTGAAATGCATTCAAGATTCAGCATCTATAGTTCCTTCCCTCTATTTTTAATAGTTATTTTAATAAACAAAAATCTCTTTTCTCTCCCTCCTATTCCTATTCCTTTGGGGGCGGGGAGGTCGACAAAATTTTTATGACAAATATGCATAGTCCAACAATACAAAATCTCTCATTAGCTATCTGCAAAAACATGTGTCCTCTTCACCCTAAATCTATTACCTCTCTGTCAGAAGATAGATAGGTTTCATCATTACTTCTTTAGACTTATGTATATAATTATATATTGATTATAATTCTTAATAGCTTTCAAAGATATTTTTCTTTATAGTGTTGATATGGCACAAACTCTTCTGGCTCTGCTTATTTCATTTTTCATCAGTTTTTAAAACTCTCCAAAATTTTCATTTATATAATTGGTATTGTTCAGTCATTTTTCAGTCATATTTAACTTTTTGTAACAGTTTTTGGAATTTTCTAGGTAAAAATACTGTAGTGGTTTGCCTTTTCCTTCTCTAACTCATTTTAAGATCTGGAAACAAAAGCGAACATGGTTAAGTGATTTGTCCAGGACCACACAACTATTTCATATCTGAAGTCGAATTTCAACTGAGGAAGATAAGTTTTCCTAACTTCAAGCATAATACACTATGATTGAGCTACCTGGCTGTCTTCATTTGCATAATATTGATGTTTAAATATAAATTACAGATGTTTAAATACAAAATACAAGATGGTTCTGCATATTTCACTCTGAATCAGTTTATACAAGTTGTCCTATATCTTTTTGAAATCATCTATATATTTATTTTTTATAGGGCCACATCTTTTTATTGTTTTCATTTGCTATGTCTTATTCAAATAATCCTGAAATGACAGGCAATATCCCTTTATTTTCCATTTTTTTGGTGTGGTATAAAAAGTGCTAATATGGACATATTTGTAATATTGTATCTTTTAATATTTCTTTGTTTTGTTTTGTTTTGTTTTGCATTTTTGAGTATAGCCTTAGCAGAGGTATGATTGTTTAGTAACTTTTGTGTATACTTCCAATTTGCTTTCCAGGATGGTTGCACGCATTTGTAGACCCAGCAATAATGCATCAATATTCTACTCTCAAATAACTCTGCCAATATTTGTCATTTTTATTTTTTGGTCATCCTTGTCAATCTGATGGATAATTCAGAAATGCTTTAACTTGCATTTATCTAAGTAGTAATCATTTGGAGCACTTTTTTCCACTTTCCTTTGGGAATTATCTGTTTATATCCTAGAAAGCATTTCCCATTTTTAATTTTCTCCCCTCTGTTCAGGCACAGTTTACATGATACTTCCTCCTTGAGACTTTCTCCAAACCCATTGCCCAACTAA
This sequence comes from Myrmecobius fasciatus, assembly GCA_023553655.1. Taxonomy (NCBI): domain Eukaryota; kingdom Metazoa; phylum Chordata; class Mammalia; order Dasyuromorphia; family Myrmecobiidae; genus Myrmecobius; species Myrmecobius fasciatus. Next base: position 52,664 of record JAJPUD010004372.1, read on the forward strand.
AGATGACCCCTGCTTCCTTGTATCTTCAATGCTACTCCTTTTTGTCTTTTCTAATATCATTTCTTTCTATATTACATCATCTTTTTCTTTATCTATCTTTCAAACCAGATCTTCAAGAAAGGGAAAGTGATTTGTTTCATAAAATCACAGATGAAAAGAAGATGTAAGAAATCATTTAATTCAACTCTCTCATGCTTCATATAAGGAAACTGAGGCCTATGCTTCAAAAAGGAAATTGTATTAGAGATAGGGATGAGAATTCTAATTCCAAAAATCTCACTTTTTGTTTGTGGCAGCCCTTTTTGTAGTGGCTAGAAACTGGAAGCTGAATGGATGCCCATCAATTGGAGAATGGCTGAACAAATTATGGTCTATGAATGTTATGGAATATTATTGTTCTATAAGAAACGACCAGCCGGATGATTTCAGAGAGGCCTGGAGAGACTTGCATGAACTGATGCTGAGCGAAATGAGGAGAACAAGGAGATCGTTATACACGGCAACAATAAGACTATATGATGATCAATTTTGATGGGCATGGCTCTCTTCAACAATGAAATGCTTCAAACCAGTTCCAATTGTTCAGTGAAGAAGGCCATATACACCCAGAGAGAGGGATGTGAAATGTGGACCACAACATAACATTTTCATGCTCTCTATTGATGTTTGCTTGCGTTGTGTTTCCTTTCTCAGATTTTTTTTTCCTATGGACATGATTTTTCTTGCACAACAAGATAAGTGTGGAAATATGCATACATATATTTGATTTGTCAAGTATTTTAACATAATTAACATGTAGTGGACTTCCTGCCATCTAGGGGAGGGGTGGGGACTAGGGGGGAAATTTTGTAACAAAAAGCTTTGTAAGGGTCATTGTTGAAGAATTACCAATACATATGTTTTGCAATTAAAAAGCTTTAATTAAAAAAAAATCACACTTTTTCTATTATATCATCTATTATCTATGTCTCGTAAGCATATAGCATGAGGATCTTGTCCATAAATGACACTTAAGTATTTTAAAACATTAAATCAAAATCTAAGCAAAATGCAGACTTGGAAAATAGGCAAGTTACCTGCAGCATTTAGCAGGTTTTCAGGAAAACCACAAAAATCTATGCTTCCAGATTAAATCTTAAACCCAGTCCTAATTTTTCCAAACCAGAAAAAGTCTAGTCTTCTGAGGAGACTAATGATGGAGCAAAGAAAGACTTTTTATGACTGCCTTTCAAGATGTGAAGAACTTTCATGTATAAGGATTAGAATCACTTTGCTTAAGTCTAAATTGAGTAGAATAGTAGGTAGAAATAGTTGAGTAATGGAAGAATCAAAGATGAATACGGCAAACTAGTATTTTTGCCAAGAAAATCCCAAATTGGGTCACCAAGATGGGACCTGACTGAAACAAGTGAGTACCAATAGCAACAATAATGGAAAGCAGTGGAGAGGTGTGTAGTGAGTGCAAATGGGTACAATGTTTTACCCCCCAAAAATGTATTAAAGAATGTCATCAGATAATATATGATGCAAAAAGAAAATGAGATGGTGGGATATTTATACAGTAAGAACAAAGAATATCTCATAAATACCCTGGTTGCTTCACTGATATTTTCAATATGTCAAAAGAAAATTAAAAAGGTTTTTACATTCTGGTTTGATTTGCTGAGGTAAACTTATGGGAATACATAGATAAGAATTTCATAGTATAGGCAAGTATCACAGTAGAGAATCATATTTCTTGAGCTCGAAGGGGCCACAGAAGTTATTTTGTTCTATCACCTCATTTGACAGAAAAAGAAATTGATCCCTAGAGAGATTTAATTATTTGCCCACGGATGCATATTTAGATGGTGATTTGCATCTTGTGGGGAATAACTACATCAGAACCTATTTTAGTATTTGAGTGTGTTCAAGACAGAAATCAACTCAAAGAATTAATAGGACTGAGTTTGTGACAATATGGATGATGTTGATGAATGAGAGTGAAAAGGCTGAAGTACTCAACTTTTAAGGTGTCTCTTTTTTTTCTCTGCCAAGAAGAAATAGATTTTTATTTAAAAGGATAGAACACTACCAAGAAAACAGTGGATTGTGTAAATCAAAGTTATGTGAGAAGACTAATGTAACATCTAATTGTTTCCAATGAATTCACATCATCTGGCCTTTAGGAACTACTTCTCAAAGCCCTGAAATAATGAATAGGTATGACTGTGGAAAGGTTGTGAGAGAGTTTTCAAAAGTTTTAAGAAGAATCCCAGATCACTAGATGAGGGGAATAACTCTTATAAAGAAGCTGACTGCTGTCTACTACTATCAATCACCGCTGCCAATCAAAAACCAACTTACCCCATTGACCGCGGGGAAATCTCCAAAGACTCAAGTCTTCTGATATGGCCACAGTCTGTACTCCGTGGTCATTGTTCAGAGAAAAGCTGTTGTGAATATGATATCTGGTATCTATCCCTGCAAGTACTATTTCATCATTCACGGATATGGAAGACAAAAGAAAGTGAATATTCTCATCACCAAAATCTTCATCATTGCCAGATGGTTGAGCAAAATAAATGGAAGTTTTTTATCATGATTTATTGACATCTGCTTTGCTAGTACATCATCAAGACCATATAGACTTTTCCATGTAACCCATTGCTGAAACTTCCTATATGTTTTGAGTCCACATTAGAATGTGAAATCACTGAGGGAGAGGGACTCTCTTTGCTTTTCTATTTATATATATATATATATATATATATATATATAAATATATATGTATGTATGTATATATATTTATTTGTTTATTTAATTTTTTTAAAGCTTTTTATTTGCATAACATAGGTACAGGTAATTCCTCAGCATTGATCTTTATAAAGCTTTCCATTAAAATTTTACCTCCAGTCCCCACCCCTGCCCTAGATGGCAGGAAGTCCATTACATGTTAATAATGATAAAATACTTGGCAAGTTGTTGTGCAAGAAAAATCCTATCTACAAGAAAAAAAAAATCAGAGAAAGGAAACACATTGCAAGCAAACATCAATAAAGAGCATGAAAATGTTATGATGTAGTCCACATTTCATATCCCTCTCCCTGGATGTATATGGCTTTCTTCACTGAACAATTGGAACTGGTTTGAGACAATTCTTTGTTGCAGAGAGCCATGTCCATCAGAGTTGATCATCATGTAATATTGTTGTTGCTGTGTATAATGATCTCCTGGTTCTGCTTGTTTCTCTCAGCATCAGTTCATGCAAGTCTCTCCAGGCCTCTCTGAAATCATCTTGCTGGTCATTTCTTACAGAGCAATAATATTCCATAACATTCATATACCATAATTTATTCAGCCACTCTCCAATTGATGGACATCCACTCACTTTCCAGTTTCGAGCCACTACAAAAAGGGCTGCCACAAACATTCTTGCACATGTGGGAACTTTTCCCTCCTCTAAGATCTCTTTAGGATATAAGCCCAATAGAAACACTGCTGGGTCAAAGGGTATGCACAGTTTAATAACTTTTTGAGCATAGCTCCAAATTGCTCTTCAGAATGGTTGGATCCGTTCACAGTTCCACCAACAATGTATTAGAGTCGCAGCTTTCCCACATCCGCTCCAGCATTCATCGTTATATTTTCCTGTCATTTTAGCCAATCTGACAAGTGTGTAGTGGTACCTCAGAGTTGTCTTAATTTGCATTTCTCTGATCAATAGTGATTTGGAACAACTTTTCATATGACTAGAAATGGTTTTAATTTCATCATCTGAAAATTGTGTGTTAATATCCCTTGACCATTTATCTGTTGAAGAGAGGTTGAATTCTTATAAATATGAGACAATTCTCTATATATTTTAGAAATGAGATCTTTATCAGAACCATTAAATGTAAAGATGATTTCCCAATTTGATGCTTCCCTCCTAATCTTGTCTGCATTAATTTTGTTTGTACAGAAACTTTTTAACTTAATATAATCCAAATTATCTATCTGGTGTTCAATTAGGAGTTCCAGATCTTCTTTGGACATAAATTTATTCCATCTCCACAGGTCTGAGAGGTAAACTATTCTACGTTCTTCTAATTTGCTTACAATATCACTCTTTATATCTAGATCATGAACCCATTTAGATCTTATCTTGGTATGTGATGTTAGATGTGGGTCAAGCCCTAATTTCTTCTACACTAGTTTCCAATTTTCCCAGCAGTTTTTGCCAAATAGTGAGTACTTATCCCAAAAGCTGGGGTCTTTGGGTTTATCAAACACTAGATTGCTAAAGTTATTACCTAGCTTGTTCTGATATCCTATCCTATGCCACTAATCGACTGCTGTATTTCTCAGCCAGTACCAAAAGGTTTGATGACGGCTGCTTTATCATATAATTTTACATCTGGTACAGCAAGGCCACCTTCATCTGCCTTTTTTTTCATTAATTCCCTTGAAATAAATAGAGGACTCCTGTGTAGCCCGGAAGTGAGGGTGGGACTCAGCTCAGCTCATCGTGGCAGAAATTCCAAACTCCAAACTCCAAATTCCAAACACCTGGAGTTTATCTGAGGCACTCGGGACACTCTGCCCTATTGGAGGCAGGTTTTCTGGCAAACTTGCCTTGTTTAAGGAGTAATTCTGACTTAGTCCTAGCCCCCACTGGCCCAGCACCTTAAGTTAATTCACCGAAGTGCCCCACGGCAAAGATCTTCAGCCGCCTTTCAGCCGCCATTTTTTTTCTCTACCTTAAAGTGATATCCATGCTGTTAAAAAAAATGAAGAAGCAAAAGAGAACTCTCAGCATAGACAGCTTTTATCAAGACAAAGAAGCGATGACCCCAGATCCTGAGGTTCCTTTAGACAAAATACCAGAAGAAGGTATTAAAGACCATCACTGGTCACTTTTTCAAAAGGCTTTTCTGGAAGATTGCACAAAAAACCTCAAAAGAGAGCTGGAGGATAAATGTGAAAATAAACTGAAATCAGTGCAAGAAGGATACAATATCTTGGAAGAAGGATATGATGCCCTGCAAAAGAGATATGAAAAAGACACCAATCTATTGAAAAATAAAATTAGTGAAGTGGGAAAAGAGTGCAATGAACAAATTGGCCAGTTACAAAAGGAGCTTAAAAAGGTAACTGAAGAAAACAACACTTTAAAAATAAGAATTGAACAAATGCAAGTGAATGACTCAATAAGACTTCAAGAATCAGTCAAACAAAAACAAAAAAAAATGAAAAATTAGAAGAAAATATGAAATATCTCCTAGGAAAAACAACTGACTTGGAAAATAGATCTAGGAGAGGTAATCTAAGGATTATTGGACTTCCTGAAAGCCATGATGAAAAAAAGAATCTAAACACTATCTTCCAGGAAATCCTGAAAGAAAACTGCCCTGAGGTTGTAGAATCAGAAGGCAAAATCACCATTGAAAGAATTCACCGATCACCTCCTGAAAGAGACCCCAAAATTAAAACCCCAAGGAATATCGTGGCTAAATTTCAGGACTATAGCACCAAGGAACAGATTCTGCTTGCAGCTAGAAAGAAACAATTCAAATACCGAGAATCAATAATTAGAATCACACAGGATCTCTCAGCCTCCACATTGAAGGATCGAAGGGCCTGGAACCAGATATTCCGAAGGGCAAAGGAACTTGGATTACAGCCAAGAATAACCTATCCAGCTAGAATGAGCATTATCCTCCAGGGAAGAAGATGGTCATTCAATGATATAGGTGAATTTCACCTATTTCTAATGAAAAGACCGGATCTGAACAAAAAATTCGACATCAAACACAGAACTCAAGAGATGCATAAAAAGGTAAAAAGGAAAGGACTCTTGAGAACATTATTTTTACTAGGGGGATACTTAAAGTTTGGGGGTATAATTAACTAGATATTACTTTGATAATACGAAAAAGAGAACTAGAGGGGGAAAGGTTGTCATACTGGGGAAAAAAGGGAAAAGGTGGTAAAATAAGATCTAAAAAAAGGAGGTAAAACCAAGGTAAAATCACTTGAAGAGGCAAAGAAAACCTAATATGATTGAGAGAAAGAGGGGAGGGAGTTGAGCATTGTGTAAATCTTACTCTCACCAGGTTGGGCTCTAAAAGTGTATATCAGACATTTGATTTCACATAGAAACTTGTCTGTTGCTAGAGGGAAGGGGGAGGG
>JAJPUD010004372.1:63816-89640 GCA_023553655.1 Myrmecobius fasciatus
CCAGTCCCCACCCCTGCCCTAGATGGCAGGAAGTCCATTACATGTTAATAATGATAAAATACTTGGCAAGTTGTTGTGCAAGAAAAATCCTATCTACAAGAAAAAAAAAATCAGAGAAAGGAAACACATTGCAAGCAAACATCAATAAAGAGCATGAAAATGTTATGATGTAGTCCACATTTCATATCCCTCTCCCTGGATGTATATGGCTTTCTTCACTGAACAATTGGAACTGGTTTGAGACAATTCTTTGTTGCAGAGAGCCATGTCCATCAGAGTTGATCATCATGTAATATTGTTGTTGCTGTGTATAATGATCTCCTGGTTCTGCTTGTTTCTCTCAGCATCAGTTCATGCAAGTCTCTCCAGGCCTCTCTGAAATCATCTTGCTGGTCATTTCTTACAGAGCAATAATATTCCATAACATTCATATACCATAATTTATTCAGCCACTCTCCAATTGATGGACATCCACTCACTTTCCAGTTTCGAGCCACTACAAAAAGGGCTGCCACAAACATTCTTGCACATGTGGGAACTTTTCCCTCCTCTAAGATCTCTTTAGGATATAAGCCCAATAGAAACACTGCTGGGTCAAAGGGTATGCACAGTTTAATAACTTTTTGAGCATAGCTCCAAATTGCTCTTCAGAATGGTTGGATCCGTTCACAGTTCCACCAACAATGTATTAGAGTCGCAGCTTTCCCACATCCGCTCCAGCATTCATCGTTATATTTTCCTGTCATTTTAGCCAATCTGACAAGTGTGTAGTGGTACCTCAGAGCTGTCTTAATTTGCATTTCTCTGATCAATAGTGATTTGGAACAACTTTTCATATGACTAGAAATGGTTTTAATTTCATCATCTGAAAATTGTGTGTTAATATCCCTTGACCATTTATCTGTTGAAGAGAGGTTGAATTCTTATAAATATGAGACAATTCTCTATATATTTTAGAAATGAGATCTTTATCAGAACCATTAAATGTAAAGATGATTTCCCAATTTGATGCTTCCCTCCTAATCTTGTCTGCATTAATTTTGTTTGTACAGAAACTTTTTAACTTAATATAATCCAAATTATCTATCTGGTGTTCAATTAGGAGTTCCAGATCTTCTTTGGACATAAATTTATTCCATCTCCACAGGTCTGAGAGGTAAACTATTCTACGTTCTTCTAATTTGCTTACAATATCACTCTTTATATCTAGATCATGAACCCATTTAGATCTTATCTTGGTATGTGATGTTAGATGTGGGTCAAGCCCTAATTTCTTCTACACTAGTTTCCAATTTTCCCAGCAGTTTTTGCCAAATAGTGAGTACTTATCCCAAAAGCTGGGGTCTTTGGGTTTATCAAACACTAGATTGCTAAAGTTATTACCTAGCTTGTTCTGATATCCTATCCTATGCCACTAATCGACTGCTGTATTTCTCAGCCAGTACCAAAAGGTTTGATGACGGCTGCTTTATCATATAATTTTACATCTGGTACAGCAAGGCCACCTTCATCTGCCTTTTTTTTCATTAATTCCCTTGAAATAAATAGAGGACTCCTGTGTAGCCCGGAAGTGAGGGTGGGACTCAGCTCAGCTCATCGTGGCAGAAATTCCAAACTCCAAACTCCAAATTCCAAACACCTGGAGTTTATCTGAGGCACTCGGGACACTCTGCCCTATTGGAGGCAGGTTTTCTGGCAAACTTGCCTTGTTTAAGGAGTAATTCTGACTTAGTCCTAGCCCCCACTGGCCCAGCACCTTAAGTTAATTCACCGAAGTGCCCCACGGCAAAGATCTTCAGCCGCCTTTCAGCCGCCATTTTTTTTCTCTACCTTAAAGTGATATCCATGCTGTTAAAAAAAATGAAGAAGCAAAAGAGAACTCTCAGCATAGACAGCTTTTATCAAGACAAAGAAGCGATGACCCCAGATCCTGAGGTTCCTTTAGACAAAATACCAGAAGAAGGTATTAAAGACCATCACTGGTCACTTTTTCAAAAGGCTTTTCTGGAAGATTGCACAAAAAACCTCAAAAGAGAGCTGGAGGATAAATGTGAAAATAAACTGAAATCAGTGCAAGAAGGATACAATATCTTGGAAGAAGGATATGATGCCCTGCAAAAGAGATATGAAAAAGACACCAATCTATTGAAAAATAAAATTAGTGAAGTGGAAAAAGAGTGCAATGAACAAATTGGCCAGTTACAAAAGGAGCTTAAAAAGGTAACTGAAGAAAACAACACTTTAAAAATAAGAATTGAACAAATGCAAGTGAATGACTCAATAAGACTTCAAGAATCAGTCAAACAAAAACAAAAAAAAATGAAAAATTAGAAGAAAATATGAAATATCTCCTAGGAAAAACAACTGACTTGGAAAATAGATCTAGGAGAGGTAATCTAAGGATTATTGGACTTCCTGAAAGCCATGATGAAAAAAAGAATCTAAACACTATCTTCCAGGAAATCCTGAAAGAAAACTGCCCTGAGGTTGTAGAATCAGAAGGCAAAATCACCATTGAAAGAATTCACCGATCACCTCCTGAAAGAGACCCCAAAATTAAAACCCCAAGGAATATCGTGGCTAAATTTCAGGACTATAGCACCAAGGAACAGATTCTGCTTGCAGCTAGAAAGAAACAATTCAAATACCGAGAATCAATAATTAGAATCACACAGGATCTCTCAGCCTCCACATTGAAGGATCGAAGGGCCTGGAACCAGATATTCCGAAGGGCAAAGGAACTTGGATTACAGCCAAGAATAACCTATCCAGCTAGAATGAGCATTATCCTCCAGGGAAGAAGATGGTCATTCAATGATATAGGTGAATTTCACCTATTTCTAATGAAAAGACCGGATCTGAACAAAAAATTCGACATCAAACACAGAACTCAAGAGATGCATAAAAAGGTAAAAAGGAAAGGACTCTTGAGAACATTATTTTTACTAGGGGGATACTTAAAGTTTGGGGGTATAATTAACTAGATATTACTTTGATAATACGAAAAAGAGAACTAGAGGGGGAAAGGTTGTCATACTGGGGAAAAAAGGGAAAAGGTGGTAAAATAAGATCTAAAAAAAGGAGGTAAAACCAAGGTAAAATCACTTGAAGAGGCAAAGAAAACCTAATATGATTGAGAGAAAGAGGGGAGGGAGATGAGCATTGTGTAAATCTTACTCTCATCAGGTTGGGCTCTAAAAGTGTATATCAGACACTTGATTTCACATAGAAACTTGTCTGTTGCTAGAGGGAAGTGGGAGGGAAAGGAGGAAAAGTAAGGGACAAACTAATAGAAGGGAAAATAGAAGAATCAGGGGAAAGGAGTAAAAACAGGGGGAGGGGATCTAAAGGGTGGAGTATTGTTTGGGGGAGGTGGTCATCAAAAGCAAAGTACTGAGGAGGGGAGAAGGGAGAAAGGGGAAAGGAAAGGGGAAAACATAACTTGGGTAAATAAGATGGCAGGAAATAAAGAATTAGTTATTCTAACTGTGAATGTGAATGGGATGAACTCTCCCATAAAGCGGAAGCGGATATCAGACTGGATTAAAAACCAGAATCCCACAATATGTTGTCCACAAGAAACACATCTAAAACATAGTGACACCTATAGGATGAAGGTAAATGGCTAGAGCAGAAAATATTATGCTTCAGGTGAACAAAAAAAAGCAGGAGTAGCAATCCTTATCTCAGATCAAGTAAAAGCCAAGATAGATCTAATCAAAAGAGATAAAGAAGGAAACTATATTTTATTAAAGGGTACCATAGATAATGTAGCAATATCTATACTAAATATATATGAAACAAGTACAATAGCATACAAATTTTTAGGGGAGAAATTAAGAGAGATGCAAGAAGAAATAGACAGCCAAACTATACTAGTGGGGGATCTCAACCTTGCCCTCTCAGAATTAGATAAATCAAACTACAAAATAAACAAGAAAGAAACTAGGGAGATAAACCAATTGTTGGAAAAGTTAGGTATGATAGATCTATGGAGAAAGTTGAATGGAGACAGTAGGGAGTTTACTTTTTTCTCAGCAGTCCATGGAACCTATACAAAAATTGACCATGTGTTAGGGCATAAAAACCTCAAAATCAAATGCAGAAAGGCAGAAATAGTAAATGCATCCTTTTCAGATCATGATGCAATAAATATCACATGCAATATAAGGCCAGGAGAAGATAAACCAAAAGTTAATTGGAAATTAAATAATATAATCTTGAAGAATGAATGGGTGAAAGAGCAAATCATAGACACAATCAATAATTTCATCCAGGAGAACGACAATAAGGAGACAACATACCAAAATTTGAGGGATATGGCCAAAGCAGTTATAAGGGGCAATTTTATATCTCTAGATGCTTACATGCATAAAATAGAGAAAGAAAAGATCAACGAATTGGGCTTATTAAAAAAACTAGAAAAAGAACAAATTAAAAACCCTCAATTAAATACCAAATTGGAAATTCTAAAAATAAAAGGAGAAATTAATAAAATTGAAAATAAGAAAACTATTGAGTTAATAAATAAAACTAAGAGTTGGTTCTATGAAAAAAACAACAAAACAGATAAGCCTTTAGTTAATTTGATAAGAAAAAGGAAAGGAAAATCAAATTGTTAGTCTCAAGAATGATAAGGGAGAACTTTCCTCCAATGAAGAGGAAATTAGAGCAATAATTAGGAGTTACTTTGTCCCACTTTATGCCAGTAAGTTTGATAATCTAAATGAAATGGAGGAATATCTACAAAAATATAGATTGCCCAGGTTAATAGAAGAGGATATAAATTATTTAAATAGCCCCATATTAGAAAAAGAAATAGAACAAGCTATTAACCAACTCCCTAAGAAAAAATCTCCAGGACCAGATGGATTTACATGGGAATTCTACCAAACATTCAAAGAACAATTAATTCCAATACTACACAAACTATTTGAGAAAATAGGGACAGAAGGTATACTGCCAGAATCCTTCTATGAGACCAATATGGTGCTGATAGCTAAACCAGGTAGGGTGAAAACAGAGAAAAAAAACTATAGACCAATTTACCTAATGAGTATTGATGCAAAAATTTTAAATAAGATATTAGCAATGAGATTACAGAAAGTCATCCCCAGGATAGTACACTATGACCAAACAGGATTTATACCAGGGATGCAGGGCTGGTTCAATATTAGGAAAACTATCAGCATAATTAATTATATTAATAACCAAATTAACAAAAACCATATGATTATCTCAATAGATGCAGAAAAAGCCTTTGATAAAATCCAACACCCTTTCTTATTAAAAACACTAGAGAGTATAGGAATAAATGGGCTTTTCCTTAAAATGATCAGTAGCATCTATTTAAAACCATCAGCAAGCATCATATGTAATGGAGACAAACTAAAACAATTCCCAATAAGATCAGGAGTGAAACAAGGCTACCCACTGTCACCATTACTATTTAATATTGTATTAGAAATGTTAGCTTTAGCAATAAGAGAAGAAAAAGAGATAAAAGGAATCAGAGTAGGTAATGAAGAAATCAAATTATCACTCTTTGCAGATGACATGATGGTATACTTAGAGAACCCTAGAGACTCAACTAAAAAACTACTAGAAACAATTCAGAACTTTAGCAAAGTAGCAGGATTCAAAATTAATCCACATAAATCATCAGCATTTTTATATATTACCAACAAAGTTCAGCAGCAAGAGATACAAAAAGAAATTCCATTCCAAATAGCAGATGATAGGATAAAATATTTGGGAATCTATCTGCCAAGGAAAAGTCAGAAACTATACGAACTAAATTACAAAACACTTTCCTCACAAATAAAATCAGACCTAATCAATTGGAAAAATATTAAGTGCTCATGCGTAGGCAGAGCGAACATAATAAAAATGACAATACTACCCAAACTAATCTACTTATTTAGTGCCATACCAATCAAACTCCCAAGAAATTATTTTACAGATCTAGAAAAAATAGTAGCAAAGTTCATTTGGAAGAACAAAAGGTCAAGGATTTCAAGGGGATTAATGAATAAAAAGGCAGATGAAGGTGGCCTTGCCATACCAGATCTAAAACTATATGATAAAGCAGCAGTCATCAAAATCGTTTGGTACTGGCTAAGAAATAGAGCAATTGATCAGTGGCACAGGATAGGTTATCAGGACAACCTAGGAAATAACCTTAACAATCTAGTGTTCGATAAACCCAAAGACCCCAGCTTTTGGGATAAATAATCACTATTTGGCAAAAACTGCTGGGAAAATTGGAAAGTAGTGTGGAAGAAATTAGGGCTTGACCCATACCTAACACCACATACCAAGATAAGATCTAAATGGGTTCATGATCTAGATATAAAGAGGGACTTTGTAAGCAAGTTAGAGGAATGTAGTATAGTTTATCTCTCAGACTTGTGGAGATGGAATAAATTTATGTCCAAAGAAGACCTGGAACTCCTAATTGAACACCAGATGGATAATTTTGATTATATTAAGTTAAAAAGTTTCTGTACAAATAAAACAAATGCAGACAAGATTAGGAGGGAAGCATCAAATTGGGAAATCATCTTTACATTTAATGGTTCTGATAAAGGCCTCATTTCTAAAATATATATAGAATTCTCTCATATATATAAGAATTCAAGCCACTCTTCAATAGATAAGTGGTCAAGGGATATGAACAGACAATTTTCAGATGATGAAATTAAAACCATTTCTAGTCATATGAAATGTTGCTCCAAATCACTATTGATCAGAGAAATGCAAATTAAGACAACTCTGAGGTACCACTACACACCTGTCAGATTGGCTAAATGACAGGAAAAGATAACGATGAATGTTGGAGGGGATGTGGGAGGGCTGGGACACTAATACATTGTTGGTGGAACTGTGAACGGATCCAACCATTCTGGAGAGCAATTTGGAGCTATGCTCAAAAAGTTATTAAACTGTGCATACCCTTTGACCCAGCAGTGTTTCTACTGGGCCTATATCCCAAAGAGATCTTAGAGGAGGGAAAGGGACCCACATGTGCAAAAATGTTTGTGGCAGCCCTTTTTGTAGTGGCTAGAAGCTGGAAACTGAAGGGATGCCCATCAATTGGCGAGTGGCTGAATAAATTATGGTATATGAATGTTATGGAATATTATTGCTCTCTAAGAAACGACCAGCAGGACGATTTCAGAGAGGCCTGGAGAGACTTGCATGAACTGATGCTGAGTGAAACAAGCAGAACCAGGAGATCATCATACACAGCAACAACAGTATTACATGATGATCAATTCTGATGGACATGGCTCTCTGCAACAAAGAATTGTCTCAAACCAGTTCCAATTGTTCACTGAAGAAAACTATATGCACCCGGAGAGAGGGATATGAAATGTGGACCACAATGTAACATTTTCATGATCTCTGTTGACATTTGCTTGTATTGTGTTGCCTTTCTCTGATTCTTCTTCTTTTTTTTTCTTGTAGATAGGATTTTTCTTGCATAACTTGTCAAGTATTTCAACATTATTAACATGTAGTGGACTTCCTGCCATCTAGGGGAGGGGAGGGGACTGGGGGAAAATTTGTAATGGAATGCTTTGTAAAGATCAATGCTGGGGAACTACCCATACATATGTTATACAAATAAAAAGCTTTAATAAAAAAAAAGAAGAAGAAAAAAAAGAAAAGGGGACCAGGTTATATCTCCCTTTATGACTTCCTCCGGATTTACTTTGTCTACAGGTACCTCAGGATCTGGGATCTGCCTTTCTTTCTCTCCATAAAAGCTGTCTATGATAAGAGCTCTCTTCTGCTTCTTACTCATTTTTTTAGTTTTATTTTTTTTTTTTAAAGCTTGGGGTCTGTGCAAAGCAGAGAAGCAGAGGCTAGCTGTGGTAGTTTGCCCTCGGGCAATTTCGGTAATTAACTTCCAGTGCTGGCCGATTGGGGTAGGACCATGCATTTGCAATGGGTTACAAACTTTCTTTTACAAAAGGCAGATCTGCCACCGCACCTGCCAGCAATCAGGGCAGAGTGTCCCGAGTGCCTCAGAAACTCTCACCAGCTGTTTTGAGTTTCTGCCACGCTGAGCCCCGCCCAGTTTCCTATCTTTCCCAGACGCAGGGCAAACTGCTCACTCCCACTGTTCACCCCCTCTGCCCTACTGAAACAGACCTTTATGGAGTTCTTCAAAGGTAACTTCAGCAAGCAGAATTTCTTAGTCCAAATATTTCTGGGTTTGTTGACTTGAAGATCAGTTCAGAGGCTTATTTTACTGTTGACTTGAGAGAAGGACACAGAGCGTTGCTCACTCCGCCATCTTGGCTCCACCCTCTCAGCCTCTATTTATATTTTTAATATTTAAAATGTCATAAGCCATATAAATGGTGTTTTTAATGAACAAATTTTTGTAAAATTGGGTGCAGAGCTAAAGGAAGACAAAATCTGCCTCAATTCCTTAAAAAGTAAATAAAGTAGACTCTTCACATTATAAGCCAATGTATGTGACTAGTTCCGGAATAGGTTCAGGAATGTTATTAAATGACAGTGATAGTTAATGAATCATGAACACTTATTAAGCATATATCATGTTCGAACTCTGAGGAAGAAAATTGACATTCAAATGTCATATGGTTTTATCAAAAGCAGATCACATGAGATCTAATTCTTTTCTTTTTTCTTTTTGTTTTTTGAATAAGTTACTTGTTTTGTAGAACAAGAGAAGGCCATGGAGATAGAGTTCAACCAAGATTTAAAAAAAAATATTAAAAATATCCATGTTGCTATTGTGGACAAGGTAGAGCTATGTGGATCTGACAATGATAGTGTTAGGTGAATTTACATCTGATTCAATGGCTGGATCCAAAATGTAAGTTAGGCATTAATGGCTTGATTTTAACTTCAGAAAGAAGTCTCAAGTGGAGTTTTCCTGAAATTAGTATTTGATACTCTGTTGGTTGACATTTTAGTTAAAATACCTGGGTGAAAGTGTAGATGATTTGTTTAATAAATCTATAGATGACACCTGACTGGAATGAAGAATGGGAGAAAGGAAAAGGGAGGCATGGGATACTGTAAGTTGTCACATGGAAAAGAGGTGTGAAAGAGCTTTTACAGTTGGGGGGGGGGAAGTTGAGGGGTGGTGGTAGTAGACAACAGTTGAACCTTACTCATCAGAACTGGATAAAAGAAGAAATTACAGATTCAGTAGGGTATAGACATGTTGCTTAATCTATAAGGAAATAGCAAGGGACGGAGATAAGAGAAGACAGGAGGTGATAGAAGGGAGAGTGGATTGGGGAGGTGGTGGCTAGGAAAAAAAAACACTTTTGGAGAGCAACAAGATAAAAGAGAAAGAAAGATACAGACAGACAGACAGATAGAGACAGAGACACAGAGAGAAACTGGAGAGTAATGGGATGGAGGAAAATACACAGTAATCATTATTGTGAAAGTAAATGGGATAAACTCATCTATAAAACAAAAGCATAGAACAGAGTTTATTAAAAATTAGAATCTACCACATATTTAAAAGAAAATAATTGACACATGCAAGTATGCACACATGCACACATACATATACACACATATGAGCACACACACACAGTGTGATATGGGGCTCAGACAGAGCCTATTATGCTTAAGATGAAGTTAAGAAAAATCTCAGACTAAAATAAAATTCAAAATTATATCTGATTAAAAGAGATAAGGAAGGAAATTACATTTTGCTAATAAGTACCATAATCTTACAGAAAATATTAGATGAGTTATAGGAGAAAATAAACAGTAAAACTATAATAGTGAAGGACTTCAACTTTCTCCTCTCAGAACTAGAAAAATCTAACTCAAAAGAAGTAAAGGAGGTGAATAGAATTTTAGAAAAGTTAGATCCAGTAGACCTCTAGAAAAAGTTGAGTAGGGAAAAAAAAAGGAAATATACCTTCTTCTCAGTGGTACATGGCATCTACACAAACTTGAGTATGCATTAGGGCATAAAAATCTCACAAACCAATGCCAAAAATCAGAAATATTAAATGCATCATTTTAATATCATTTAATAAGGGACCATTGAAAGATAGATTAAAAATTAGTTGGAAATTAAATAATCTAATCGTAAAAAATTAGTTGGCCAAAGAATAAATCATAGAAACAATCATTATGTTATCAAAGAGAATGACAACAAGGAGAAAGCAGAACTACAAATATTCATTAATCATTATGGCATAATAGATAGAAATCTGGCCTCAGAGTTGGGACTCTTTTTTACTTTTAGATGTTGATTCTGTCATCTAATATGTTCACTTTTTGTTTCAGACATACTCAAATGTGACCTGGGGCAAACCATTCAGAGCCTCAGGCAGTGCTCTAAGACTATAAATTGCAGAAAAATCCATAAACTTTGATAGATGAGATCTTCTCCTCAGAGTTCCTCATAACAATGAAATCATAAGCACATCCATATATATATATATATATACATAATTATAGTAGTTATAGTCAATGCTTGTATTCTGCTTCTTCTCTTACTACATGTATTTCATGTCATCATAGACATATATCTATATCTATATGTATATATTTAATTCATTGCATGGTCACATGTCTTTCCATATCTCATTGTATTCTTTTTTTTTCAATAAAATTAAATGAACATAATATAACAGGATGAATGAATCAATGAACAGGTTGAAATCATCTCTTGATTAGTTTTCTGTGACAAATATAAAGATCTTTATATTAAAAAGGATAGAACAATAAAAGGATAGAAAAAACTCAATATATGTGAGAATGTTCTGAAATACCTAACTTTTCAATATTGAAAGATAGGGCATCATGTTTGCATACCATAATTTATTGTCACTCCCCAAATGTTGGACATTTTTATTGTTTGAGAGTTTGTTTTTTTATTTTTTATTTCTGAATCAATATGTCTATTTTGATAGGGAATAAACTTGTAAAAAGAATGCCATTAACTTGATTGGCATAACTGTTCCATATTCCTCTCTGTTTGGCCTATTCTCATCTGGATTAACCAAAAGTCTCACTGCTTCATTATTTAATTAAAATTATTTTACTATTAAAAAATCAAGATTCACAATATTATTTTATTTTTTGGTTCTCTGAGTATTTTTCTTTTCCTTACTTGTAAAGCATTGTTTTAGGACAGGGTGAAACAATCCTGTTTTCTGGAAAACTCTTATGTCTTTTGTAGTGGAGCCACATAATGTCATGTAGGTTTGTAGTCACTAGTTCCAATTAACACTTTTCAAGCTTCTGAATTAGTAGGCTTTCTATTTCTGGGGGCTAGGGCAAAGTAGAGATAAGGGAGCTGTGTGTGTGCTCCCCGTAAGGTCTGTAAATTGCTCCCCTTGTGTGTTACTGTTCCCTGAAAGGTTTTAGTCTTAACTAGCACACCTGTGATGACTTATGGTAAAACAAATAATCCTGTGCTATGGGAAAGATAATTTTCCTAAATAAAATGTAGGTAAGTTCTGATTAGTGAAAATTAAAAAAAAATCCTCTTTAGTGCATTATTTAAACTCACATGGCAGATTTCTGTTAGAACCAATTATCATATTTTACATAATTGTAACTTCAATTAATGCAAATTTGAACCTATGAACCATCCAAAGAGAGTCATTGTTTGCAACTATTGGGGAATAGGCTGTTAAAATATATCTCTAATTGTACTTCCTTAGCATTAAAACCTAGTCAGTGACTGCTCTGGGCTACTCCTTAGTTCCAGGTTTGGACCTGATTTATTAATATATAACCAATACATATTATATAAAAATGAGTTTATTGAACCACAAATTTATTTAGGCTCTTAAACATACACATCCAAATCACCAAAGAGTTTTCCAATGATTTCCAGGGGATATGTTGTTATATAGCTGAGAGAGAACTAGTTGTGGAAGTAGAAGTATTAGATTTCAATCCTGGCTTTGCCACTTTTGTATAATCCTCAGTAAGTCACTTCAGTTCTCTGATATTCAATTTTATTATTTGTAAAATAGAAATGAATATAGTTAGTGCCTGCCTTATCTGGTTGTGAACATCAAATAAAATGATTTTCATAAAACATTCAATCCTTAAAGTGCTAGATAAATTCAATCAATATTATTATTATTAGTATTACTGTTCTTTTTATTGTTGTTGCTGTTGATTCCTATAGTCATCACTGCCTCCTAACTTCCCTGACTTCCTTTAAGACTCAGCTAAAGTTAATTTTCTGCAAGAACCCTATTCTAGTCCTCTTTAACCTCAGTACCTTTCCTCAGTTTAGTCTGTATATATCTTATTTTCACATAGTTAATTTCACATAGTAAATTTCGCTGTTACACTGTGTTAGGAAAATTTTTTGCCTTTCTTTGTATAATCAGCACTTAGCACATTTCCTGGTACATAGTAGGTGCTTGACAAAAGTTAGTTGACTAATTATTCCCTTATTAAATTAGTTATTAAATGTGTTTTGGATTTTCATCTTAGTCTGTAATAACTGTGAATGGAAAATTATTAAAAATATATTTCTATTCTTTTCCATTGAAGATGTTTGGTTTAAAGATCTACAGAGAACAATTTTTTTCATTTTGATAAAAATGATTTTATAATTTTAGATTTTAAAAATTTGTATATTGTGTATACACAAATATAAACTCCTAAAGGTTAGGAAAACCAATTCTTTTGAACTATTACCTTCATAGGAATAAGTATAATGAGACAGATACCTTACATATAAAGACACAAATATTATCAGTGGAGATTGTGCAATAGGTACAATGTGATAATAAAAATTTGGGTTTGTTTTGTAACTCAAAGCCTCCTGGGTTTTTTTATAGTTTTGTTTTCCTTTGATTCTTGATTAAGCTTAAAATTTGATTCAAATTTCATTGTCTGCTAATGGTAACAGTTGATTGTTTTTCATTTAAAACAACAGCATTTTGCCTTGGAGCAAGCTGTACATTTTAATTCCATATCATTGTGGCAATTGAAACCCAGAAAAACAGAAATAAATCACAATGCTGCTTAGGAGAAACATTGCCATGTTCATAAAAAAATAAGATAGAACTAGTTATATTTGGGTTTGAAACAATCACGACAAAAAAAGGAATAAGCAAATATAAAGTTATTGAGCATAATTTGAGTAAAAACATTTCTGATTTGCAAGGCAAGCTCAACTCAGGATATAATATACTTGGTGTATGCTAATCAAAGTTCTTGAAAGATGTATATATGGTATTTTTAATGTTAGTTTTAAATGTCAGCACAATAGATTTTAGTCTCAGGTCTTATCCTTTCAATTCAGATTCAACATCTGTGGCAATAGTTGCTGTGAGCATGTGAATGGAGCAGGATAAAGTTAGTCAAGTGTAAAGTGGTATCATTTAGAGAGAATTGAATTTGGCATCAGAACTCCTGGGTTTCAGTTTCTGCAAAAATAATAAGATGTGTTATATTGGGTGTGTTGCTTACACGGACCTATTTGCCATGGTCAAACTGACAGTAGGTAGCTGAGTTAAACTAGCTGCTTATTATCCTGATATTCATATTTGTAGCTTTACTCTTCTTCATTTTCTTGGATAAGGCTAAAGCACTAATTCAGGATGATACTGGGGCGCAGAACTTCATAAAGGGGAATGCAATTTAGACACATTGTATGAATAATTATACCGCTAATGTATATCACACATTGCATGATTATGTCTTTGTTCCTTTAAATTCTTTCTCTTAAAGGTTGGCTATTGACTCTCACCATAAAACATGGCATCTTGTCTTTGTTGGTTGTTACAGAAAGGACACACACACATAAAATAAAATGAAAGGACCTTGCCTCCCAAGGAATTTACAATTTAAAGAAAGAGAGAAATCAGGAAAGAGATTCATAGATACATAAAATAATAGAACAACAAAATAAGTATTATCTTTTGCATACATTAATTGACATAATGAATACAAAAATGATGAGATTTAGAACAAAGCAGAAGATTTCCTGAAAAAGAAAAGATAAAAGCCATATCTCAAAAGATTATATAGAATCATATCTATCACAGTATATAGACTCTGGAGATAATTTAGTTCAAATCTCCCATTTTATGGAAGAGGAAACTGAGGGCCAGTGAACTTGAAGAAAACAGTGAATATGGACTATTACTGAGAAAAAATAAAATCATTTCAACAAGCAATTATTACATTTCTACTAAGAATAAGATATTTTGATGGGCTCTGAGGATGCAAAGAAAGAAAACAGCATAAAAAGTAAATGGAGGAATGGGAGAGGCCCCATATGTATAGTTGTCTGTGTGTAAAGATGGTTGTTGCTGTGTTACTTGAAAGGAGACAGAATAGTCAAGTCTAGTTTCTCTTTCTGCTTTTTATCAAAAGGAGAGTTTAATTTTTACTAGGGGGTAAAGAAGGAGTTTAGGGTCAGAGGCCACCACTCCGCTTTCGATAGAAAGGGTTATCAAATTAGAACATTTATCTTTTTCTTTAAATATTGTTCATTTAAGGGAATATGATTCAGTTTCAACTAATCTGTGATTGCTTTGTCATTTGAGGACCCTAAACTCTATATACAAGGTTTGACACCTTTTCTACCTAAAATCAATTTCATAATGAACACAGCAAATAGCAAAGAAATCCATTTATCTACATCATAGAAAAACAGAAATCAAAGAAGGTATACATAGAAGAATATATACCAGAAAATACAAAGTGAAGGAGCTTTCCCATCAGGATCCAGATAACTCAACTCAACCAAGAAAGAGAGACCTGGATTTGCCCAAGGGGAAATTCCTTGAAGTCTCTGGAGTGGCAAATTGGGTATGGAAATATGATGGAGACTGTGGGCTCTTCTCATTTCTTCTGAGTTTTTTCCTTTAGCACCCTGAAGCTTCTCTTGAAGCTAGGAACAGACTTGATGCTGGACCAATGTATCAATGGGCTTTGAAACAGGAGCTAGCCTAGTTCACAGGAAATACTATGGGAATCATGTGAACAGTCCTGTCTACTGAAACAAAAAATAGAATATTTTAATAAAGTTAGATGAATATACAATCTAAGGGCCTCAGAGAACATCTAATTCAATATTAATCTGAATAGTCATCTGACAGTAGATCATCAAACATGAATTGAAGATCTTCAGTAATGTACACTCTACTATCTCTTCCAGTTGCCCACTCAACTTTTGGATCTTCTTTATATCTTCTAATTCTCTTGGATAGCGACTTCCTAGAAGACTTGGTCATCAACCTCTCCTTCCTTTTTTCCCTCAGTGTATAAGCTTTCTTTATCCCATTGCTGAGCTACTTTTGGAGCCTTCAATTTTGGGGAATGAGCCAAAGGTAGCCATGTTTCTGTTTTTGACTCTCAGGAGGACTCTTCCTTCAACCTGTCCCCTCCTTGTAAGTTACCTACATCATTATCCACCTCCTTTTACATATGTTGTCTTCATCCTTTAGAATGTAAACTCCTTGACCATAAAAAACCAAAAACTATCTTTTACTATTTGTATTTGTACCTCTATCTCTTAGCACAGAATCTAGCAAATAGTAAGCACTTAATAAATGTTTATTGCACACTTTCCCTAGTGTTTCCTTTTAAGGCCAAGTAGGATAAATTAAATTCCTTTTTCATATCATGTGCCCCTTCAGTATTCTGCTATTTTGGTGCATTCCTAAACTCTTATCCTATTATCTTACTGGTAGGTGGCATAAGGATAATATTTCATGACTGGAGTCAAAAAGTCTTGAGATAAGTCTCAGATAATTGATAGCTGTATAACACTGGGAAAGTCACTTAACATTCAGTTCACCTCAGTTTCTTTAACTATAACATGGGAATAATAAGAATAGTAGAGTTTTGGGGAGAATTAAATGAGATAATATTTATAAAGCATTAGCACAATTCCTGGCAGATAGCAAATATTAAATAATAAATATTGTGATCCCTACTGCCTCTCTTCCCCTATTTTAATGATCAATGCCTATCAAATGATGCTGATAATTTTGCTTGAGAAGTGGTGTCACTTTTTGCTGTTCAAGTCCTACCTTTCAATGTCGAGTATGCATCTTGAAATGAAATTCTCTTTGTGCTTTCTCTTTCCTGACAATAGAGATTCTCATATACAAAAAAAAAAAAAAAAATTGGACCATGTTCTATTTGCATGTATTTGATTACATAATATATCAAATTCTATATTCTTAATTGTGCTATAATGCTTTGATTAGATACTTGAAGAAAAAATTAAGTTTAATTTAAAAATAAAGGTATTCTTTGTGATGTAGGGGACATTATCTACTTCATCACACTACACTGACTTTTATCAATAAAAGGCAGTGCATAACTAAAGGCTTTCAACTTATTCATTCTTGTATTCTAACTTTTAAAATCTAATCCTTAAAGGTCTCTTTGGTCTCTATAGTCAAAACAACATGACTTTGGCAATACAATTAGATTTATCAAATTATTATAGACTAATGTATAATGTATCACGGGGCAGTGTATCCATTACTACAGAGCAAGCCCTAGTACCTGGATGATCTAAGTGGTGTCCAATCTCTTACAAATACTTGGAGTTTGACACCGAATAACCCAAGCTTTAAGCAGTTCTTAAAGACTGAAAGTTATAAAGAAATTGCTAATTTACATGTGTGGAGGAAATTTCCATATCTATATTCATACTAAAAACAAAAAAAAAAAAAACCAAAACTTAAAACAGATGTGATCAGAGATACAGTACTTCTCTTATTTTTTCCTCCAAGTTAAAAAAAAAGTTTATTTTTACATACTCTCTCAAATGGAAAAATCACTGAACTCTGGGTTACAGTCCTGACACTCATTTATTTTGCTAGCTATGTAATCATGGACCAGTCATTTAAACTCTCATAGGCACTCAGTTTCCTCATATATAAAATGGGATAATTATGCTAGAATCTCCCACCAAGCCAAATTACTTTGTGGAAAGCAAAGAATAAACCACAATGTACTATTTGAAAGATACAAATTATTAGGATTACTATATCAGACAAAAATTGCACTATGCAATATTTGATATATCACTAAGTGATATATCATTGATATAATGATAAGAATTTTTTTTCTACCTGTACACTGTTGAAAAGAAAACAAACAAGCAAATAAATAAACATTGAGTGAAGGTTTGTTATTTTTTGGGGGGGGGAGTGGAGGAAGTTGGTGGGGAGGGAGTGTTATTACAGGAATTATTTTTAAAATTTCTTCCTAAACTTTCATTCTATCCTACAGCAAATTTTTGTTGCCACCCAGGAGCTGGTAATATTCTTTGTAAGTCACATCTATGATAGAGTCAGGTTGTTAGAACTTCTAGGTCTTCATTAATGCAATCATATTGATTATTAATAATAAATAAGTATATATAAATGTGTATTTATGTATATACCCACAAATTATCTCAAAAGTTTTTATACAGTTTTGACCTAGACTTAAACTAAGATTTTTGGGGTGCCTAATATTTATAACTTTAAGATTTATTAAGCAGTGTCCTTTAAACAATGCTACAGAGTAGGTAGCACAGCTATCACTGTTCTCATTTTGCATATGAGGAAACTAGAAGAGGGGATAGACAAGCAACCATATGTCATAATTATATAATCAAAGAATAACAAAGATAGAAGCAGAGTGTGTGTTGGTAAGTGCTTAACAACAGGCACTCTGAAAATGCTAGGCAATGTCTGAGATTTATCTATATTATCAGTATTTTCTTCATCACTTTCTCAATTATAGATAATTAACACACAATAAGTCAAATCTTAATAGCATTATCTAGTTTCCAAAGTATAAATTTGTACAGTGAAAATTTGACAAGACTCTCAAAAGCTTTATAAATTGATTCTAGCACACCACTCCATAGTACACACTGGATAGAAAAGACATCTGAAGTCAACTTTTATGAGGTCCATATTTTGTAAATTAAAAACAAACAAACAAACAACAAAATCCTGAGTCTCAGAGTCTCAGAGTAGTGATCATTTTGATGGAATGATAAAATTTAAGAGGAAGGGAAACTTGTCATCATTCTATTGCACACCATTTCTCAAAAGGGATTTGCAGTATAATGTTATAATTTTTTTAAAAATGATATCATTAAGTATTAATTATGTTATACAATCCCAAAATAAAATTGTTTAATTGATTATGTAGTATTTATATATAAATTAAATGCAATAGTTAGCATAGAATCATCTAGGTAGCATAGCATAGCATGCCAGGTTTCAAGTCAAGAAGACTCATCTTCCTGAGATCATATCTGGTCTCAACTCTTATTACTTGCGTGTCACTGGACAAATCACTTACCCTTATTTACCTCAGTTTCCCATCTGTAAAATGAGATAAAAATGGTAAAATACTCTAGTTCTTTTTTATTTTATTAATACTTTTTATTTGCAAAACATATGTATGGGTAATTCTTCAATATTAACCCTTACAAAGCTTTCTGTTACAGATTTTTCCCCCCTACTGCCCACCCCTCCCCAAGATGGCAGGATATTCACTACATGTTAATTATGTTAAAATACTTGACAAATCGAATATATGTGTACATATTTCCACACATCATTTTTGTGCAGGAAAAATCTATCTACAAGAAAGAATAATCAGAAAAAGGAAATACAGTGCAAGCAAACATCAATAGAGAGCATGAAAATGTTATGTTGCGGTCCACATTTCACATCCCTCTCTCTGGGTGTATATGGCTTTCTTCACTGAACACTTTGAACTGGTTTGAAGCATTTCATTGTTGAAGAGAGCCATGTCCATCAGAATTGATCATCAGTCTTGTTGTTGCCATGAATAATGATCTCCTGGTTCTGAATACTCTAGTTCTTTACAAAGAAAAATCAAAATGGGGTCACAAAGATTTAGACAAGACTGAAAAACAATTGAACAAACAACATAGCTAGCATATAAGTGTGTGCAAAAATATGCACATATATACATATTGTATGCTTAGTATGTCTGTATATATATATATATATATATATATATATATATATATACTTACTGACATATTTGTATACAGGTATGTATGTACAGCTTTAAGGTTTGCAATGCCTTAGTAAAATGGTGATTCAGCCTCCAACTGAAAACTCTAATAAAGCACAACTCATTCCCTTTCAAGGCATCACATTATAATTTTGCATAGCTCTAATTCTTCAGAAGCTGTTTTTGTTATTCTGATATTAAGCCTACATTTCCGTATTTGACACTTCCCCCACTCCTCATGATTCTTTTCTCTGGGGTCTGTTCTATATGATATTTTCCAACACTTGCAAATAGCTCTCATGCTTCAGGATTGAGTGATTAAATCTCTCTGCAACTCTATTTCTTTATCTGCAAAAAGAGAGGCATTTGCCTACATAATTCCTAAAGTTTCTTTCAGCTCTGTATCTACAATCCTATGTATTAATAAGCCTAATATGAACTCAGATCCCATCACTTTTATTTCCCTTCTCCATAAACTGTCTGATATATCAATTTTCTACAATATACTTCTCTGAAAGTGTAAGGTAATGTCACCCCTCCCTTATACTTATCTTCATTTTGGGTATCACAGCTTTTTCTTATGGTATGGTTTAGAAGTCTGGCAATGCTGGATCAATCAATTAACCAATTGATCATTCAATGAGCATTATTAAACTCTTGTTCCCAGCAGGACTTAGGCCTACAAAGAGAGATCAAATCGGAATTACAAAAAGGATGTCAAATCTGAGGGTAATTTGAGAATTTGATTATGGTCTTGGGACCAATATAGAAACCAGAATAGTTCTAAGGTTCACAGGAAATCCAATTTGCTTTAGGAAACATGGAAATATACTTAATTTTTCCCAGTCATGTACTTTGTTTCAAAAAAAAAGAAAAAACAAAATGATTACTAAGGACTTTTAGGGATCAATTGTGATATTTAATGAAACTTTGAAATGCAATCAACAAATTTACTTGAACAGAAATAGAAAGGAACATACAGTAAACAAAACAAAGCAAAACAAAACAATAACAACAGCAACA
Organism: Myrmecobius fasciatus; assembly: GCA_023553655.1. Classification (NCBI taxonomy): domain Eukaryota; kingdom Metazoa; phylum Chordata; class Mammalia; order Dasyuromorphia; family Myrmecobiidae; genus Myrmecobius; species Myrmecobius fasciatus. The sequence goes on from JAJPUD010004372.1 coordinate 83,842, forward strand.
AAACAGCATGGAGATACCTTGGAGCTAGATTCTATTGCTTAGTGAGAGCCAATTGTTAAACTTTCAATGTGAGCATTTACATACTGGAAATGAGCAAATGCTATCACTCAGGGCCTGTTTTATTATTTTGTGATGGTCTAGATTTGAGAAAATGATAAAGAAAATATTAAAAATGTAAATTAAATTTAAAAGTGTATTATGAATATATTTTTGTTTCAGCAAGCTTGTTAATTAATATTTATCAATGTATCCCTTGACCATGAAAGACAGCAAATTGCATGAAACAAATAGATGACCTAGCTTTTATTTTTAGCTGTGATTTTTGCTGACTGGAGGAATTAGGTGATACAGTAGATAGACTACAGGGCCTAGAATCAGAAAGACCTGAGTTCAATTCTGGCCTCAGTCACTTACTAGCTGTGAGACTCTGGGTAAGTCATTTAACCCTGTTTGCCTCATTTTCTTCATCTGTAAAATGACCTGAAGATGGAAATGGCAAATCACTCCAGTAGTTTTGTCAAGAAAACATCAAATTGGGGCAGCTAGATGGTGCAGTGGATAGAGCACCAGCCCTGAAGTCAGGAAGACCTGAGTTCAAATCTGGTCTCAGACACTTAACATTCCCTGGCTGTGTGACCCTGGGCAAGGCACTTAACCCCAATTGCCTCAGCAAAACTAACAAACAAACAAAAAAATATCAAATAGGATAACAAAGAGTCAGAAGACACAACTGAAACAACTGAACATCTGTCTGTAGGATTGCAAGCAAATCACTCTACTTCTTTGGGATCCCGCTTCCTGAGTAATGAAGGGAGGAGGTGCTGGAGTAGTATTTCCTAAGGTTCCTTCCAGTCCTAAAGTTCTATGATCTATGCCTTATATATCACTGTGAAGACAACTATGTGACCATGTAGGTTTAAACAATTGGAGGAAGACCTCCTAAAGTAGAATTGACATTCAATCATGGATTCATACTGTTTTAATTTTATGAGTCCCACGGAAGGCTAATGAATGGCTGTGTACAAACACTCCCAGGAAATTTTATAAATTAAATATAAATCTATGAGAGTGGACTGCTAAGCTTCAGAGTGAGGCTCACAGCTGGGCAGTTGATTATAGACTCATCAGGCAGCAGATGTTGATTTTCTGGGGAGTCGCCGGAAGTCACCCATTAGAGAATAATGAAGTTCACTAGGGTGTCTGTGACAAACAGAGCCTCAAATGTTAGCAAATGTCTTGGAAGCAGCATGTTTCAGGAAGATATATCAGCTTCAGATATGTCACATCATATTTCCCTTTTTTTAAAAAAAATATATATGTATAAATTGAATTTCCTTCATTTTCAGTCTTTAATGGATTTCTTTTATTTGCTAAGCTTTTCTTCTCTCAGATCACAGGAAGGCATGGTGACTATTTGTGCCTTTTCCTTCTTTGAGAAAAGAATTAAGGATTGATGGATAAGTGTGGATTGCTTTCTTTGCTAAAACCTTTCTTTTGTAAAGTACAAAGATATTAAAAATGAGCACATTTAAAGCAGGTATAGCAAGACCAGCTTATACCATTTCTTCTATTTACATTTGGCAGCTTTCTTTTTCTTTTTCATTAAAAGCTAGTTATAATTTAGGTAACACATTTGTTCTCATTGTATCCTTTTTTTAATCCATTCTATTAGGTGTGGGCTTTATTTATTTATTTTTTTCAAAAGGAAGTTTTTAGTCAAAAAGAATGACAGTTTGGACCGTTTTATTCATTAAAAGAGACAAAAAAAAATTGTGGTTGTTTCTTACTTTACTGCTTTAGCTGGCCCAACTTATTAAACTGTGGATTGTGACCTGGCATACATAAGGTCTCATAACTAAATGTGGGGGGCCATGAAGTTATGATTTATTATCAGTAAATGATTTATATATCTATTTTATATACCCATATATCTTGGCTCATCTAGGAATTTCTCTGGTGAAAAGGGGTCGTGAGAGCTTTTGAAGACTCTTAATTTTATTGTCTTTGACACTCATTCTACTGATGTTGGTTGCAACTTCCTGTATGCCTCACTAAACTTGAGTTGTGGCTAAACACATATTAATCCCTTGGTAACCAAATCTTCTCATCATGTGTATCTCTCCCTCCAGAATCTGGGTTTGGATAATCTTAAGAGTAGAGTAGTGACTTTTGAGTCAGGGACACTGGGTTTCAAATACTGCCTTAGATCCTAACTGTATGATGCTAGAAAAATTGCCTAATTTGTTTGAGTCCTGCTTTTCATATTTATTAAATAGGAGTCCCAATAACATCTAACATCTACTCTTCACAAAATCTGGGATGCAGTGACACTGAACTTATTCCCCCTTGCACATGACCTTCTATCTGTTTCCAAAGTCTAAAACATTATCTCTCTGCCTCTTGGCTTTCCTGCTTTCCATCAAGCATCAGTTCAAATCCCATATTCTTCAAGAACCCTTTCTCAGTCCTTCTTAATTTTAGTGCATTTTATCTGAAATTATTAGCATTTTATACTCACATGCAAACACATCATGAATGATTATGGACTCTTTTCTTGTTCTCTGTCTCTGTCTGTCTATCTCTATATATATTATACACATATCACTGTATATAATATGAAATGTGTATATGATATATTCTTTCTAGGTATGTATGTATATAGTTTGCATATATAGTTAGTCCATAGACTCCTTATGCATAGGGACATTTTAAGGGTAGGTTTTTTTTTTTTTTTGTTTGTTTGTTTGTTTTTTTGTCTTTGTATCCCTTAGAACACTAATTGGCACATGTTAGGTCCTTAAACCCTTGGTGACTAGATACCTCCTTTTCCTGATAGCTATGAGGATCAAATGAAAGTACTATGTAAATGCCTGTTACTATTATTAAAGAGGCTTCCCACTACTCTCTTACTTAAATCATTGAGAATGTGCATAGGCATATCCTCCACATTCTCAATAAGTACTTGTATTATTTTTAATTTAATTTTTAATCTGTTTCTGTCTGTATTTGAAAGAGGTGAAGCTATGTGTTTGACACTTCTGGCTTACAGCACTGATACATTATATATCTTATTCAAAGTTATATATCCAGTATGTGTCAGAAATAAGACTGGATTTTATGTCTCGGAGGTCAGCTCTTTAACTAATAAGTCATGCTACCTTTCACATTTTTTATTTAACCTCAAAATATTTCTAGCCTATTGTGTTGCCTATATTTCCTCTCAGAACACCTAAAATACCCTTGCATATTTTGAACAACCTATTTCACTGTAAACTAAGAACCTTCATGGGAGAAAACAAAAGAAATTTGGTATCTGGAACCTAGTTTTGGTGCATGCACTAAAACTGATTTATGGTTACTTACACTACTTAGTATAACAGAAACATTAGACATGCATTTCTCAATGTTAGGAAACAAATTACTGAAATACATGCAAACAATACATAATATCTATTAGACGATTTAAGAAAAAAATCAGTCCCATTAGAGGCAAACCAATGATTAATTTTCTAGGGCTTTCCTTCCTTGCCAAAGGCTATATGTCACCCTGTAGTGACTACCTATATGGCAAGTTAGCAAATGTCTAACATTATATGGACACTGATCTTAAACTAACACAAGTATGCTAGAGACAAGTAAGGGGATGAATGCATAAACCAATCTTAGTTGTATACAAAGAGAAGGTGGAAAGCTTGGGTAGGTGAATTTCTTTAGTTCTGCCTATGGGGGCTAGCTGGTTATACTCACCTTCTGATTTGTGCTTAGTGACCCAGCTTATTTAATAATTAGCTTAACTGTTACTTGATAACATAAGCAAATGACAATATTGTTTAACTATTTTCCTGTTGTTCTTCTGTACTTTTGGGGGGTCTGATTTATCAGTTGTTTATGAAAATAGTATTGAAAAACAAGTTATAATAATAAACACCAAAAAACTTCTCAAAATGATGTTTAATACAAAATGGAATCAGTTATGTCAAGGTAGCAACTTATCATCACTGTAATGTTCACTATGGAGGGAATTCACTTCAATTACCACTGCTTTTGTATTTTTACTTATATCTCTGGAAGACTAAATAGCTGCATTTCCTCTATAATTGGCTGGAGGGGGAGAGAAGAATCCCCACCCAAACATTCAAATAGTTCTTATTAATTGATACTCTACTAAAATGAATTTGAGATAGTTTGGATGGAGTCTCGGCAAAATCTACCTTTGTTCCCTTTTTCTGAATTAAGAGTTTGCTATTAGGAAAAATGATATTGCAAGTTAATGTTCCTAGGAATTTTAGAGTGTGGAATATTTTAAAGTACCCCATCAAGTACTGTAAAAAATGTCTGTTTCATTAAAATAAATTGATATTGTAATTAAAAACATTCTAATGTAAAGCCATTTCTCAAGGACTTTTACTAAAACCCTGTTCTGATATTTCACAATGTAAAAAAGGCCATGAATTTTCTAAGGCTATACCAGAGGAAGAGAAGCTCTGGGAGGTCCTGCCAAGATGGAAAAAGGGCCCAGCAATGCCAGTTATTATTCAAGGATGAGTCTAGCTAAATTCAGAGAAGCTCTGAATCATAGTGCTGTTGTAGGGTGATGATATTTTTGGCTACAGAAATTCTCAAAGTCCATATTATGAAATTTTTTGGGATGGAGGAAGTAACCCTCTACCGTTAGTTATAGATCACTGTAATCTGCCAGTAAGTAATACTTCAGTGAACTTTCCCTAATATAAATCTTATTAGGCTAGTACCAATTGTTTTATGTATACGTCCTCCACTATATGCTTTGTTTTGCCCATTAAATTCTACTGTTCTTGAGAAAAAGAACCATCTTTCTTTTCTATTTGTATCCATAGCACTTAATCATGTTTTAGACATAACAAGCACATAATAAATGTTTTTCATTTATTCATTCATATCTTTGACCACAGTGTTCTCTCCTTGCTGATACTCATAAGAAACTATTCTTTACAAAATTAACATAATATTAAATTGCCATTTTCAATAGCCTTTCCCATAATCCTTACCTTAATTGACTTAACTGCTTAATTTGGCATTCACACACTTCCTCTTGAATACTCTCTCCTCTAGGTTTTTATGATAGTGCTTTTCTCTTGTTTTTCCTTCCTTCTAGCTAGTACTCCTTCTTGGTTTCCTGTGCTGGAAAATCATGTTTTCCAGCTCTAATGCATATCCATGGCTCTATTGTGCTACCACTTTTCTTCCTCTATATCCTTTTGCTCAGTGATTCTCATCAATTCCCAAGAGCTCAGTCTCTAGGAAGCTGATTCCCAGGCCAATATATCTAGCCCTTGTCTCCTGAGTACCAGCCCACATCACTAGCTCCCTTTTAGATATATTTCATGAACATTACTGTAGACATCTCAAATTCAATATGTTCAAAAAATCTTACTCCTCATCTCCAGCCCATACTTCTTTCTAGCATTCCCATTTCTGTTGTGGACATCATAATGCTCTTCCAGTAATAACATCATGGATGAAATATCTAGAATAAAATCACTCCCATTCACTATCCCTTTGCCTCATATTCAAATAATTGATAAATTTCCTTGATTTTATCATCACAACATCTCTCACATCGATACTTTCTATCAACATAGTCAACACTGATTAAGCCCTTATCATCTCTTGCCTACTTTAATAGCCTCCTAATTAATATCTCTGCCTCAATTATCTTACCTCTTCAATCCATTATCTTTCACACAACTGTCAAAATGATCTTAAAGAACCAGCCTAATTATGTCACCCCCTGTATCAAAAAGTTCTTTTCTTTTTTTT